>RJWT010014406.1:0-21096 GCA_004365215.1 Cuniculus paca | reverse complement strand
TTAGAGAACAAGAATGACTGTACAAAAGCCTTCTCTAAATATAACTGGATGGTTCAAGAAAAAAATATTTTACAAAAGTAGCATAATATCTCCCCTATGACTTTCATATTCGATAGCTGTGTTTTTAATTTTTGAAAGTTGAAAAAATATACTGTGCTGTGCCCAAACAAAAACAGTTAACTGAACAATATTTTAATTGACTGAATTGATTGAATTGCCAAGTTTTATATGAAATGAATAAGTACAAAGAATATTTGATGAAAATTTCCAAACATCATGTAAACATCATCTCTACATCGAAATCACCAACTCAATGTGTTTCTTCTGCCTTAATACTTGCTGAAAAAAGTTATTCTCAATAACTCTACCAAATCACCAATGACCTCCTATTATTGAATGCCAGTCTTGGGTAGTTCATTTATTTGATGGTGGCATCAGAAGACATCACTAAATGTTTAGAAATTTAAATTCCCAGTTTCATTACCCTCGGAGTCAATGCAGTTTTCTTGGTTTTGCTTATATGTGATTGTTCATTCATGGTTTTATTCCTGTCTTAAGGATTTAACTGAGGCATATTTGAATTTGGTGCTGGAAGGGTTAAAAGACAGCAAATAAAAGGAATTCGAATTGCCCCCAACTCACAGAAAACAAAGCCATTACCTCCGGTAGGTCTGAGGGGACAGGATATTCAGAGACCTATGAGAACTGAACTCAGGAAGGAGAGGTCAAATAATTGATTCTTTAATTGTACAGGAATGCAGCCAGGGTCAGAGAAGCAGTACCACAGCATAAGCATACCAAGGGAAAGGAAATATCCCAATCTTTCTGTTTTATAGTAAATAAAAATATCCCACCTAAGCCTCATGTGTTTGGAGGCTGATTGGATCATGTGGGTGCCATACTCAATAATGGATTCATCAATTGATGTGTTGAGTAGCTGCGTGTGTTGTTAGGAGATGGAAACTGGTTGGAGATTTTTCACTGGGAGTGTGACCTGGAGAAGTATATTCTTGTCCCTGGCTTCTCCTTTTCTCTCTGTTTCTTGGTCCTCATGGGTTGAACACCTTTTCCTCCCCCATGATTCTCTGCCATCTAGTTTCTGTGTTGGAACCTGCTGACTATGGAGTAAAACAGACAGCCAAAATAAAGCTCTCTTCTTTTATGTTGTCCAATCTGACTGTAAACTAGAGAAGGCCTAGGAGAATACCATCTTTAACAACGTGACCTGTTGAGCACCTGAGTAAAACAAAAATCTAGAGTAGGGATGGAGAACAAACAGAAAAATCAGTTAAAGATGACAGGATAATGACTTTGATAGCATCTTTCAATCTTTAAAACTAGAAAAATATATACACAAACATACACATAATGGCATATTCAGTTATCTTTGAATATAAAGCAAAATTCAAAATCACAAATGAAGAAGAAATACGACTAACATTTTGTAATACTAATCTTTGAAAGTCTGATAAATAAAGAACACAATTTCATTTTATTGTGCATTTGATGGGAAGGTAGGATGATTGTATTTAATTTTTTCTCTGTAGTGTACTTACTGGTTTACTTTGTCCACATTTTTAAAGAGTGGTTGGCTATTCTCACTCACTTATAACAACAACTTATTTATACAAATACATGCTGTCATTATTGCCAAATTCCATATTGCCTCGACCAGAGGCACCAATGATCAGAGTTTCTTACATATTCTTTCACAATTTTTATTTGCATATATAGCCATATATTTGTATATGTTTTACATATAATGATGACCTTTATAAACTCTTCAGTATTTGCTTATGTCAGTTTTTAAACTACTTTATTATATTTTCAGATTTTTCTGTTTATCACCAGTATATATGTAACATATTCTTAGAAAATACTGAGAGTATTGCAATACATATATATAATTTGCTGAAAAATTACCCCTTACCTTTATTTAGTTGTTTCTGGTCCTTTGGTATTATAAATAACACTATATATTGTACTTATGTCATTTGTTGTATATATTAGTATAAGAAATTATCAATGAAAACATATACTTAATTTGAGTCATTATAGTTGTTTTCTCACAATCAAAAAGTGCGAATTTATATTGCATTAACAGTAAAGAAATACATTAATAAGATATCTTAACTTTTGCGAACATGACACACAAAACATGGAATGTCATTATAATATTAAGTTACATGTCTTGGATTCTCAGCAAAGTTAGTTATATTTCACATTTTTTTAGAGTATTTGCATTCATTTTCTTTTGTAAATTTCACATAACCTTTGTTGATTTTATGCATGTTTGTGTAGAGGTGTATGTATTTATATAAAATATACTTTATTAATGTATTTACATCTACATTTACACATTATAGTTTTTATTTTTTGTTAATTTGATCTTCTTTGGTTCAGAAAAAAAAAAGTAGATCCAAGAAGAAAATCTGTAAAGGAACTTTGCAAAGAGCTAAATATGACATTTCACATTACAGAGAAAAAGTTGGATTTTATTTTTTTGTTAAAAGTGATTAGAATGACTACTAGCCATCTGGAATAAATAAAAGCTATATTCTAAATTTATTCCTTTCACCACAAAAGATTTAGACAGATCAAAATAGAATATGTGAAAATTGATTTCATAGGGAAGAGAAGAAAATTAATAATGACATTTATTTATTATTTTACAGTAGAAAATCATTTTTTTGATTAGAGAAAATCCCCAAACTATAGAGAACAATATTGTTAAATGTGTTTTTACAACAATTATTAAATTTCAGAACAGTATAAAAAACTGAAACTGGTGAATTATAAGCTGATTATTTTATTAAACATACAAAACATTTCTGCATATTAAAATAACCACTCCATAGAAAAATGGATAGGTTGCACAAAGAAGTAGTAGCAATTTATAAATTTCTCATAATTAACAAAATGAAGTTTAAAACAAAGCTTGTAACTTGAAGAGCGACCAAACTGAGAGTGTGTATTTATATTATTCTGATACTTTCAAATCCTAGTAAAAGGAATGTAAATTGGTTCAATCTCTTTGAAAAAAATTGATAATAAAAAATACAAGATATATAGTATTTGGCTTAAAAGTTTTGCTTCTTGGAATTTATTCTTGTATGTAAATATACACAAAACTGTAAGTGCTGACATTTGGTATCAATGCTGTAGTCCATGAAAATTTTGTTAAGGAAAGCAAAGCACTGAGAAATGTGTAGACAATCGTGCTATTGTTGTTGTTGTTTGCTTGTTTGTTTCATTTCGTTTCATTTTTGTCTTGGCAAATGAATCCAGGACCTAGAATGAGAAGAAAAAATTTTCATTGTATACATGTTCAAGTTTATCATTTGAATTCCTCTTACTAATATAATGGAATAATCAGAGCTTTACTATGTAGTATGCCAGCATTTTATATTATGGCAATGTTTCATAAATCTGGTCTGGATGTCCAAAAGTACTGAAATCTTGACCTATATATCTCCCTTCTCATGAGATTGCTAAATAGTGAGCAATGACAAATGAGTAAAGGAAGTATTTTAACAAGAACTATTTTGGGTCTTAAATCTCAATGCTTTATGACCCTCAAAAATTGAGACTTCTGGAGCTTGTCCTGTCATGTTCTCAACTTCACTCAAACTCTTCTCCTAAACACACCTCATAAATCTTAAATAGACTTTCATTATTATGACATTTTCACTTCATGGCAGGATGAAGCAGAAAAGAGAGAAAAAAAGCAGTGTCTATGGCTGTTAAAATGATCAAGTTAATTGCAAGAATAAAGAAAAAGTGAGAGAGAAATCCAAAGGATGTTCAACATTGAACCCACAAAGTACTTCCTTCTATGGCTGATGTAATCTGTTCTGAGTAAAATCTCATAAGTAAGAGAAACAAGGAGGGAAATGTAAGGATGGAACACTGAAATTTTCTTTTAGCTTAAAAACCTATATGAAGCTAATAAGTACTATGTGTATAATGCACTCAGTCCTATATCAGTAGTCCAAAGCCATATTTCTAACTCAACTAAGTCTCTTATTTGGATAATCCATCACTATCTGAAAATCAGCTTGTCCCAAATTGAACCTATAATTTTCTCCTAAATCTGTTCCTTTTACAATGGTAATTCCTGTTAAATTATAGACACACCAGTGACCTAGACACTTAAGGCAAAAAGGACAATCTCCAACCCTGACTGTAGGCTAGAAAGATCCCTGCACTGAAACACAGTTTAGAGGGCCCTGAACATATCAAGAACACACTTGTACACACAACCCGACCAAGCTATGAGGGAAGGCATGGGCCTGGATCTGGCACAAAGTGAACTATGTCATTAATATCTTTCCTCTTACCTAGCACCCTTCAATTTCCATGAGAATTTTTCTCAGATCTTTTCCCTCATATTCTGAAACCAAAAAGGGAACCACTGCTGAATAATAGGAAGGAGTGATGATTGTGTCACTAGTGACTTCAGAGAGGGACCTTGCTGTGAAGTACAAGGGTTTAAACTGCAGAGGTCTGTGCTTAATGAAACGAAAACATGAATTAATGAATTCATCAAATCTTTCTTCTGATACCGTAACTACAGTGGATTATTGCAGTCATGAAATGTCACTCCCCATTAGTGCCAAGTATCCATTTTCTTCTTCTTTTCATGTTCCAATTTGTAGTTCCAGAAGTATTCAAGAATTAGTATTATCTTTTCAACAACTACTCAATGGAGACTGAAGAAACGTTAACAATATTAACAATTTAAATTTATCTGTATATATATATATCTGCATGTGTGTTTGTGTTTGTATGTATATATGTATAAAGGTCTAGGAATCATGCATGAAACATCATACCAATTCTTTACCCTGGCATTGAGATACACATTAAGTGCTAGAAGTGTATTTAAGATTATGATACCTATTACAATTTTAATTTTTCATAAAACGTTAATAGTCAATTTGGATTATTTGAGAATGAAAATATTTTGTAAAACTATGAAAATAATTTTATTTACATACATTTACCCTTTTGTTGAAAAGTATATTAAATTATGTATATTTTGAGTGCAATAATATTTTTGTGTTAAACCACTGTTATCTCAATGGTGACCAGAACATACAGACTTGTATAATAGCTATAAAATTTAGTTGCATTTGATATTTGAACAAAAATAATATATAAAAATCACAAATTAACAATATGGTCAACATATCATTATAATACTACATTTTTCTAGACAGGCATGTAAGATATGTTTTGGCTAAAGGATTGACAGTTTTTCTGCTGTTCTGTTTTGCCTTGTTTTGTTGTGTCTTGTTTTGGTTTATTTTGTCTTTGAGGTACTGGGATTAAGATAGGGCCTTCAAACAGTTACATCCTTAGCCTTTTTTCGGGAAAAAAAATTCTTTTTTCATTATTTTGAGACAAGATCTCACTAAATGAAGTTGTTCAAGTTGAGTTCAAACTTGGGATCATCTTGCTGTGGCCTTACAGAGTGCTGAGATTACAGGAGTGTGTAGGTCTGCTTTAAAATTTGATAGGATTACTTATAATTTTTAAGTATTCATGATATATAGACTTGCAGTTGACTTTGCCACAGGAACCTGAAAGGTGCAGGGTCTTCTTCACCTCCCGCATCCAACTCCTCTGGGAGCCCTCCAACACCAGATTCTCTTTAAGATTTTCCTGTCTCTCTCTCCCTTTCTCTGCTACTTGTTTGTGTAGTTCACATGGATTTACTCTGGATAATGAAAATAGCCCTCTAACTCAGACAAAACTCAGGTTATCACCCATGGGCCACAAAAAATTGCACAAAAACTGATGTCATTTCCTTTCATTCAATATAAAAGCAGGCTCAATGATTTATAGATAAAATCTGAACACAGTACTGGTCTGGGGCATGTTAGGAAGAAGATGGAGAGTGAAGTTTCATTGTGATTTACAGCCACTCCCCATCACTTGCACAAACAGAGCTCTGCCTCCTGTCCAATCTGTGGTGGTATTAGACTGTCACATGAGCATGAACCTTTTTGAGAACTGTGGATATGAGGGATCTAGATTGTGCATTCCTGAGGGGAATCGAATACCTTATGATCTGAGTGGACTTGAGGTAGTGATGCTAGTCTTAGGGATTAGATACATATATAGATTAACATTAGCAGAGATACTTGACTACACAGAGAACATAGTACAGTAAATCAGTTGCTTGTTGGCTCATGTGGTCCTAAAAACCTCTTGTATGCCATCTCTTTACTCTTCCTTTTTCCTTTTCTCATAATTTGCCTTTTCCAGATGTCATATATTTGGAATTATACAGTATGAAGACTTTTACTTTACAGATTTTTTTTTCCATTTGCAACACACATTTAAGGATCCCAGATGCCTTTTCATGGTTGAAAAGCCCATTTTTTTCTAAGTGCTGTCCTGTATTATGTTCCATTGTCTGGATAAACCATCTGCTGAAGGAATATTTGTTGCTTAAAATTTGATCAATTATAAATAAAGTTATAAATATCTATATGTGACCATTTGTGTATACATAAGTTTTCATTCAATTAAGTAAACATTTAAGTATCTGATTACTAGATTGCATGGTAAACATATATATAGTTTTATAAAAAACTACCAAATTGAATTCCAGAGAGGTAGACCATTTTGAATTTCCACTAGCAAATAATAAAGAGTTACTATTGCTCCATATCCTTGCCAACATTTGGTGATGTTAGTATTTTGGACTTTGCCCATTTTTATTACGTGATTACTGGTGTCTAGTTGTTTTAATTTTTAGATCTCTAATAGAATAGCATTTTGAGCCTATTTTCATTTGCTATTTGTATATCCTTTTGTTGCAGTGTATGTTCAGATATCTTGTACAATCTGATCATTTATTTCCATACTGTTGAGTTGTAATTGGTACCTTTATATTGTAAATAACAATATCTTCTGGTTTAGATCTAAAAAGTACCCTAAAGCCTTCATGTGTTCAGAGATGGGACTTTTGGAAGGTGATTGGTTCATGGGGGATTACACTCAGTATTGATTGCTATTTGGAAGTTCCTGGCTGAAGGTAGGTCACTGGGGGTGTGACATGGAAGAATAAACCTCTCTCCCTGACTCCTTTTTCTCTGATTCCTAGCCACCATGATGTGAGTAGCTTTCTCCCAGCATGCCATTTCTCCATTGGAGCTGCTAAACATGGACTGAAACATCTGAAACTGTGAGCCAAAATAAGCCTTGCCCCATTAAAATTGTGGATGTTCGGTATTTTGTTCCATCAATGAGAAAGTATCAGATGTACCTTTTACAAATGTTTCTTCCTAGACTGTCCCTATTTTCTCACTGTGTCAGCAGAACAAAAGGTTTTAATTTTAATAAAATCTAATGTATCAATTATTTCTTTTATGGATAATGACTTGGGTTTGCCCATAAAGTATCACTGCCAAACCTGTGGTTATTTAGTTTTTTTAAAAAATATGTTATACCACAATAATATTGTATATTAGCATTTTATGTTTAAATCTATGATTTATTTTGGATTATTTTTTGTAAAAAGTGAAAGCCTGTGTCTAGATTTATTCACTTATTTATTGATTTTGTTGGTAGGTTCCCAGTTTTTCCAATATTATTTATTTAAAAGACTGGTTTTTTTCCAAGAATTGCCTTGCTTCCTTTGTCAAATGCCAGATAACTATACTCGTAATGCCCTATTTCTGGGCTTTTTGCTCTGTCCCATAGTTCTGATTTCTCTAATTTTTTTTGAGCACCATACTATTTTGATTACAGTAGCTTTACAAGAAAAGTTAGAGTGTCAGTTCTGTGACTCTGTTCTTTTACTTCAGTTTTGTGTTGACTATTCTGTCTTTTGCTTCACCATGCAAATTTTAGAAAGAATTTGTCCATATCTACAAAATAATTTCCTAGTTGGTACCATATGTAATCTACAGAGGAAACTGAGATTTGATATCTTGCCAATACTTTCTTTTTTTTATTTTTTTATTTTGAAAAGAATACAATCAAACAAAACAAAACAGAATAAAGTCAATCAAAACAAGGCAATGAACATGGTACATGACTTTTAAACAGGGTAAAAAGCAATTGGTAAGGCTACCATAATGCCTCTTGTTATCTGCAGTATACCTGCCCATACCATCAGGGATAAGGAAAATCAAACAAAATACAACAAACTAAAACAGTAGAAACAAAACAAAACAAAACAAAACAAACAAAGCAAAACAATCTAAGCAATACAGAATTTCAAGATACTAGCAAAACAGCATTGGCTACCATAATAGTTGTTATCTTCAGATTAGTTGCCTACACCTTCGACATATTACAATCAAACCATACAGAATAGAGTAAAATCAATCAAAACGAACAATGAAAGCCATACAGGGTTTCTAAACAAGATAACTGGACATCCTCGATGGCTGCAATTATATATTTTGTTATCTTTAAAATAGCTGTCCATGCCATCAAGTGTAATAAAATCAGACAAATCAGAATGAAATGAAACTAATCAAAACAATGAATACAATCTAAATTTCAAATCACGGTAATAGATTAATAGTGGTCATTTCTTTCCCTTTTTAGATAATTCCTCCCCTTTGACTTTCCCAATATGTATTGTGCATTTTGGATCCCACTACCTCCTTTAGTTTGTTATGCTATGGAGACAACACAAAATTCACCCTTGTGACTCTGATCCATTACATCCATGAGCACTATTACCGTATCTGATGTTGGGTGCCTGTGTCTTTGCACTGAACTGGGCACCAAGCCACCTGGGGTTTGCATGGGAGCAAACCTGGTCAGGCCCTGTGAATCTAAGCTGTTTAGCGATATTGCCTGAAATGCACATGGGAGCTGATTTCCAACCAATCAGCTTCCGCAGGTCCGCCCACAACCTGGAGCTCCCAAATGACTGTTTTTTTTTTTTTCTTCTGGCTTCTGTTCAGGCAACTTCCATGGGTTCGCCCACAACCTAGCATTGATGGCAGTAGTTAGCAGTCTTGGCCCTGGGCGGGCACAACCTGCCTGACTCCAAGATGGAGCCTGGCCGACCACTCTCTCCCGTGGCTTGGGGGTGGGGTGGAATTCCCAAGCACTTACCAACAGCCAGCACAGATCTTTGCATCTGCCACTCTCCTTCACTCCCGCGCCTCTCCGCAGAGACCTCTGGGGTGGACCGCAGCTGCAACCACAACTGCAACCACGACCGCGCATCTCCAGGCTCAGCAGCTCTTCTGGCAGGGTGAATCCGGCTCCAGGCTGAGGCGCTGCCAGCCACCACCTTCTTCTTCGTTTAAATCCTTTTTATTCTCTTTGTGGGCTTCAATTCATATTTTAGATTCTTCCTTGGTTCAGGGGACCCACTTCCTTCCTTCTTGTCCTCTCCATGATGTTATATTCCAGCATCTGAACTGTTTCTCTCAGGGAGAATGTTTACTCTGCTGCTTACTGTTCCACCATCTTTAGCTCCTCCCCCATTTCTCGTGAAAGGGATTCAGCTCTATGGTTCAATCACTTGCTTGGTAAGCAGAAGGTTGTGAGTTCAACCCCTTTCCTCACCTCTGGCTTCTCTTTTATGGATGGGAACTCTGGTATTTGCAAAGTGGACTGTGCAACCCAAGTGTATATGATGCTGTGTCTGCCTTTGACTAAGTTGTCAGAATCCACATACTTGGTCTTTGCAAACAGCAATCCTGGGCACCGTGCCATTTGTGATCCAGACTCTTCTTCAGTCATTCTTCATCTTCTCACAGATCATCCCCCTGGCCTGTCCACTCTCCTGAGAGCTGCAATGAATGGACAACAGGATGGAACCCACTGTAGCCTGATGAGGGAGCACCAGAGGAGAATGCTGAGGGTCGCACAGCTCCAGAGTAACAGTCTCCACTTGGTTCAGGATGAGATCTTTGGTGAAAGCCTCCTATTTGGGGCTGGCCCCCAGGCAAGTGATAACTAATCCTCCAGTTTTCACTGCATCAGAGGTCACCTCATCTGTGGATTCCCATACCTTCCACCTTGCAAGCACGAGGTCATGAGTTCAATCACCAGAGCTGGGTCCCGAGGTCAGGTGTCTCTCCGTGCACGTGAGAGGCCAAGGGGTCCCTGCCCATGGGCCTGCACCTGGTGGCATTTGCCAGCCAGTGCCAGCCCGGATCCCACCCCGGCTTCCGGGCTGACAATACTGTTTTCTTACCCACAAATAGAACATCTCTGCATTTACTAATTTATTTAATTTTTTTATATGATTCAATCTCATGTGGTGTCTTGGTTACTTTTCTCATTGATGGGACAAAATGCCCAACATTCAAAAGTAAGGAAAGAAAGGTTTACTTAACTCACTGTTTGTGGAGGTTTCCATCCATTATCAGCTGGTTCCAAGGCAGGGTGGCATGGCACAGGGGCAACACTTCAAGGCAGCAGCCAGCAAAAGCAGCCATAGCAAAAGCAGGGGAGGAGCAAGCCTCTTTTCCTTCCTTAGATTGTATGGCTGCCACTCCCTCACCCAGGGCAGATGTAGCACTCACAAAATCTCTGTGCTTTCCTCTGGCACAGTATGAGGATATTCATAAAGTAAGGATCCTAGCTCCCTGATGAGTCTCTTAGTTAAACTTTTAAACTTCTCAAGTTGACCCAATGTATCAACCATAACATGTGTTTTTTTTAAATATACATATTACTTTTTGTTCCTTTTCTTAGTAGCTACCCCTAGAGTTTGCAATATAAGCTTACAATTATATCAAATATATTTTGAAATAACTTTGTACTGCTTTACAGATAATGTAAGTACCTTATAATAGCAATATATTCTCAACTACTCCCTCCTATCTCTTCTATCATTGCTTTCATTTTTTTACTTATCTATAAACTGTAACATTGAAAACATTATTGATATTAATTAAGCATTTTCTGTTCAATCAAGTGAAGAATACAAGGTTTTTTCCCTGCAGTTATTCTTTCTTTAATCCTTTTTGTTTCTTTATGTTGATCTAATTTTCTAATCTCTCTATCATTTTCATTATGTCTGATGCACATTTCATATTTCTTCCAAGGCAGTTCTTTCAGAAAAAATTGCCTAGTTTTTGTCTAATAATGTCTTTATTTCTCCTTCACTATTGAAGGATATTTTCACAAGATACAGACATCTAGCTGGGTGAGTTTTCTTCTCTCAACACTTTAATATTTTACCTCATTTCTTTCTTTGTTTCATGATTTCTGAGGAGTCATTAATGGATCTTTATCCTTGCTCCTCTATACCTAGGAATTTTTCCTCCCTTGTCTTCTTTAATTTTTTTTCTCTTATGATTTTATGCTTGATTTTGTGTAGTTTGAATTTGTTACTTTGCCTAAGGCATAGAATTTTTGGGAGTAATCTTCTCAATGTTCTCTGTACTTTCTGATTCTATAATTTGGTGTCTGACATTAATTTGGGGGAATTACTATCCATTGTTTCTACAAATATTTCTTTAGCTGTTTCCTCTTTCTTCTCCAGAAATTCCCAAACTTGTACCTTGAACCTTTTGTTGTTGTCACACAATGTGGGAATATTCTGTCCTGGGTTTTTTTCCAGTATTTTTTCCTTTTGTTTTGTTTTGTTTTGTTTTAGATGTTTCTATTGAATTATCTTCAAGGTCACAGTTGATTTATTTATTTATTTATTTATTTATTTATTTATTTATTTATTTCACTTAGCCTCCATTTGTCTCCTGATAAACCTATGAAAGATATTCTTCATCTCTGTTTCATTTCTTTGATTTCTGTCATTTTTCTTAGAATTCCCATATCTGTTCACATTACTAATCCATCATTGCCTGTTGTCTACTTTTCCATCCTAGTCCTTAGTACGTTTGTCACGGTTGTTTCAAATTCCACTTTTTAACAATTCTAACCTTTCTGCCATATGATTCTGATTCATGTTCTTAAACTTGATTTATGTTATTAAACTTTGTTTTTCACCTTTATCATGTCTTGTTCTTTGGGAGGAAAGTCAGGCATAATATACTGGCTAAAAGAAACTGCAACAAATTGGGCTTTAGTGACGTGACAAGATGAGGGCTAGGAAAATCAATCTAATGATTTGATCAAGTCAAAGCCTTTTAGTGAGCTTGTGTCCTTGGGCTATGATCTTTGTAGATGTTTCTGTTTCCCCCACTGTTATCCTGGGAGAAGAAAGAGTAGCTAGATGTGGCTAGAATTGGCGCTGGTAAAACCTTTGTTGAGCGAATTCAAGCAAAATGTTTTTTTTCTTAATGCTGGGTCTTATTAAGAGCAAAACTATCTGATTGTACATCAAAATGGGTGTTTTCTACCCTTTTCCTTGTAGGCTCTGAGGGAATTTATCTCTGACTGCCTCTGTAAGAATCTGGTAGGACATCTGGTGGTAAAACTCACAAGAATGTGTCCTCTGAAGCTCATGCTCCAGCAGATTTTAAAATGGGCATGAGTCCTCTACATGAGAGCACATTACAGTTTGGATTTCTGCTCTAGTGTGTTGTGATTCTCTGTACCCCTGCTTGTCTCTTTAAGTTGTGAGACAGTGGTATGCCCTGTGATTTGAACTCTGTGATGAATAGAAGAGTTGTGCATTCTCCTTTTGTTTAGCTCTTTTTATTAGGAGAGAATGACAAATTCTAAACCCACTGCATGCAACAAGAGGCCTCCAAATGCGGTTAACTTTCTTAATATGTGTGGGGACCTCTCTTATTTTAGGTCCTTTACACGAGTTACTATATCTGGCTGTGCTCCTCTGAACATAATGCTTCCTTCTAGACTTATTTACCTTGTATGACAAGAATTTACCTTTTCTCATTTTATGTGAAAATAGAAGTTGTATACTCAATATTTATATAAGGCATAAAGAAACAGTTGTCTAACAAAAAGCAGGAAACCAATCCAAATTAGCTTAGACTAAAAGGGAAATTCTAACTTTATTTAAAAATAAAACACATGTCATAATTCTTATTTGAGGCATAGTCCTTTTCAAAAGTTCGAGTATTGTCAATAGTCTTGTCTCTTCAGACTCAAATGGACTGTATCTTCATTATATCAAAGATGAGAGTGCTAACTTTGCTGTTTCAGTCTATATATATTACATCTATCACAAAATAAAATGATTTCATGAAGTGCCTTTTTTTCCAATATTAAGGATCTTTCCAATATCCAGCCTGAATGAGGTTCCTTCCTTGTAACCAAGACTCACTCACATATAAAGGAGAGAAATTTATACAAATGAAGGAGTACAATCAAGATACAAAGGTCACATATAAATTCTGAGTTTGGCAACCTAGTAGAATGTAAAAAGAAATATTCAGACAATTAATATAAACAATCTTCATGTACGGTTTACATTACTATGACTAACCTCATTAGTTTTCTCTTATTTATTTTTTGAACTTTTCCAGAAAGTATAAATATAAAATGATTTGTAACTTTCTTCTATTGCTATAGAAACAACCATGTCATGTGCTATTTAAAGAAACACTAATGTTTGCAACTGTATCTGCCTTGAATGTGAAGTTTAACAACATTGCCATTATCATGATACTTTGATAAGAACTTATTGTATTTGTCCAACTTCATTTTAAATAGATTAGAATATTTTTTGACAGCACCAGCTAATAAACATTGACATCACCATGAAAGAGTATCATAGATGTGATTTATTTTCCACAGTATAAAAAAAAGAAAGAAAAAGAAATACAACAAAGGAAGAATTTCTGATTTGCCTTAATACACATCAAATTATAGAAAATACTGAAAGAAGTAGTCCATGCTGTCATGAGCCGATTCTATAGTCCTCTGCTCATATTTCCTTGACTTATTCATCTACCAAATATTTACAGTGACAGCCACTCACCAGATGCTGTGCTATATAGTACATTTCTTTGTAGTCTTTGTTACTTGCCTGCAATATTTCTCTGTGGTGTGTGTGTGTGTGTGTGTGTGTGTGTGTGGTTTAACCTGTAATGATTACAAATCTTGCTATGTGTTTCTTTTCTTTATGTTTCTATTGTTCATGACTTACTTTTAAAATACTATTAATATGCATGATCACATACAGATAACAACACCAACAGAAAACTTAAAAATTTATTGGAGCTTGTGGTCAACTTCTAAAACAAAACTATGATTATATATAGATATGTTAATAGGAAACAAACGTTACTATAAAATTTAATAATTGAATAATTAAATATGTTAACTGGAGAAAAGCAGCAAATGACCTGTGTTAGTCATCTTTTCATTGCTGTGAGCAAATATCTGAGAATAACCTAAAAGAGAAAAGATTTATTTTGGCTCACAGTCTCAGAGGTTTAGTCCATAGCCATGCTCTCAGGTGTGTGGTGAGGCAGAAGTGTCATGAAGGAAGCACATGGCAGAATGCTTTCCATCTCATGGCAGCCAGAGAGTAAAGAGGGAGAGAAAGTGCTAGGAAGGAAGGACTCAGGTACATGATAGAGCCACTAAAGTCATGCCTCCACAACCAGGGTGCTTCAACGAGACCCCATCTCTTAATTTCCATGATCTCTCTATAATGCCATGAATTCATGATCTTATCAATAGATTAATCCACTAATGAAGTTAGAATCCACTCATCTTCCAAGAGTCCCACCTCTGAACACATGAAATTTTGGGGGACATTTTAGATTTAAGACATAACAGGATCCACTTAGATGATTCATAAAAGTTGCAGAGTCAGTTAAAACTAAAAAGTTTCAACCTTATTAACAAAGAAAGAAATTCAAATAAAGTATGATAAAATTTCTATCTATTTAGTTGGCACATTTTCAAAAGTGTTTATACTACATAGACTCTTCGGTGAGAGAGTCTTCTACGATGTTAATGGATATATTTTGAAAGGCAATTTGGCACACAAATTACAAATTTCTAATGTTTAATTACTTTTGATTCCAAATATTTTACTTCTAACATGAAATTCTAAGGAAATAATCAGAGTTGTAGGTAGATAGTTATGCACAGAATTCTGGTGGCTTATTTTATAATAATGATCAGGGAGGCAACATTTTTATGATAAACTGGTTATTTTATCGTTTTTTGTGTCTTGAGATTTTATCTCAATTGAAAAACACCAATTAAAACATACAATGTAGACAAATAAAAATTCTAGGTGACTCAGAGTTCATCACCCCTACTAGATTCCTCTACCACCTTCTCTTAGACAATTTCGTAATGCAGAGTAGCGCTCTTCATTTTGGTATTTAGCACATTCATATAACATATCTTTCTCATTTTCAATCCCTTTATGCCCTAGAGAACAAGGATTTTAAATTTTTAACATTAGAGAATACTAAATTATATTATGGTATACTTGCGCATAAAATGGAGAACCATGTTTCCCTGAAAATCTATTCATTCATATTATTTGCATGGAACATATTCACCATAAAGTGTGTGATCAGAGTAATATGCAGAAGTATATACTAGCATTATAAGTGCAGAAGTAAAACAAATACATCACTTTGGAAAGAAATTATCCATTAAATCAATGTTAACTATTTTCTTCTTTATAAGTTGCTATTACATCATTGCTTTGATTAAAGCACATCTCATTGAAAAGTAAACAAATTTTATTCTGAAAAATAACTCGTGTCTTCTGGCTCAGAGTAGCAAATTAAATACAACTTTTTCTTCCTTTATCTCAATATTCCAATATAGGGACAATGAGAGTAAAATGTATAAATTAACATAATAAGTAGAAAGGAACAATTTACTCAGCAGACAATTTACTAAATATAGTGAAATAGAAGAGAAAACCATGCTTAGAAATTAATGATAAAGGCTGTGGAAATAGAGACAGCTGGTCTTCTATATAACACCTCTGGATTAACTTCAAAGGGATTTGAAGTAGTTTCCATCTGCCTCTGGTGGCATGCAGTGCAAACCCGTATAGTGGTGGCTGTTTTGGAAAGATATTGTATTATTTCTATATGGACAAATTAGGACAGCTAATATTTGACCCCAAGGCAAACCTGTTCAATTTTGCTTTTCACAAAATTCCAGTTCTCTGTTTATTCTTTCTTAAGTAAAGTGTGAGAATTGATGAGTACCATTCATAAGTTTGAACTTGTTATTGTAACTTGTGAGTCTCAACATGAAGGATAATCATGAATTGCTCGAAATTCAAATAAAACTTTTGAAGATAGAAAGATCAGGATGGACAAACTTGGAAAAGCTATGAGAGTGGAAATATCAATTATCAGGCAATTAAATGAAACGTATTTAAATGAAAAGAAATCTGACCCATAATGTCACAGAGATTTTCAAAGTATTGCAAACCTAAAATGAGAATTGTGTTACAAGGAAAAGAAACTTACAAAAATTCATCTATCATAAAAAGACACCAGGCAGGGTGTGGTGGTTTACGCCTTTAAACCTTGCACTTGGTAGGATGAGGCAGGAGGACTGCCCCAAGTCCAAGGCTAGCTAGGGCTACATAGTGAGTTCAAGACCAGGCTGAGTAAGAGCAAGACCCTGTCTCAAAAAGCCAAAATAAATAAATGAATAGATGCCAGGACACAATGAATAAATTCATAAATTAAGAAACATCAATATAATTTTATGATGTAGATATAAAAGAACTATCTAGAAAATCATTTAGAAAACTGTAAAATTGTTGCAGTAAAAAAGAGACTAAAGACAGAAGAAGATGGGGACCAGTATTAGTTTTATTTTCAGTCCTTCTATATTGCTTGAATTTTAAACCATGAATTAGTGTTACTATGTTACAAATTAAAAATAGTGCTAAACGTGGCAGAATGTACTTCAAAATATCCTTTCTCAAAGTAATAAGATTTTGAAACAAAAGTCAAATTTCTAAATTCACATGTGTTATCTCTTACTTAATTGTGAGTGGTGAAAACTAGATTGGGAAATCATCTCTGAAGTAGTAACTTGATTGATTTACTTGGTTGTTATCATTGCATTTTTGTAGTCAAATATGACTATGTAAATTAAATATTGAAAGGAAACTTGGGTATCACCAAGCAATGTACAGAATGATATTCTTCAAGCAGTTTGCTAAATATTGCTTATGCCATTGTCAAAGATACAATGGTAAACAAAATGAAATTCTAATTTTAAAATATTGATAATTTTTGTTACTTTGCCTTTGAATTTTCTACCCTTTTCCCTATTTGCAACATAGCTTTTTGTAGTACTGCAAGGTACCCATAACTCTGTAGGAACAAAAGAATTAAAGTGTATAGTTATATATTTAAAATCATTTATGAGGAATCAAATTTCATAGTACCCAAAGGTTTATTGTTGTCACTAGAAAAACATACATTAATGAAAGATTAAATATACATATTTATTGTCTAAATTTTCAAATTCAAAACATCAATATAGAAACAGAAGAAATAACATCTGTGCATGCAATCCTCAATATCGGCGACCTGGCCAAGATCCATAAGTGCCTGTATGAGGAGTATGGTAAAGAATAAAATAAGAAACAGAAACAAATGTAGTAATGATGGGGGCTGGGAGGTCAGTGCCTCAGGATGGGCAAACACCCAGATACTCCAAACCAGCCACTATTACTGGGTGTGTACAATGCAATGAGTGTATGCAATGACAGGAGGGGCTAGTGGAATGAAGGCAAGGAATAATCCTGGAATGACTCAAGAGGTTAGAGATGATCTTATGCTTAGAGGGATCTTGCTCTGGAGTGTTCCTTTTCATCTTAGTAGTTTTAAGTTAGTGGGTAGGAGCAGATGGCCCATCCCAGGAGTTAATGGGAAGTCTCAAGAGGGTGATGCCATAATCCCAAGCCTCCGTTTATCCTTTAGGGAAGTATGTAAAATTAGTCATTGTGAATTCGTGGTTCTCAACACCTAAACTTCTATAATTTTCAACAAATGATCAATCTTGCTTATTTCTTCATATTCTCTTGACTTCCAGTACACATTGGATCATTTTGAAGGAAATTCTAGAAAGAATTTAGGAGCAAAAAAAGGTTCATATATTGTAATTTTATTATGGCTGTTTAGAATTACTTAGTACATAGCTTCCTATTCTCTTTTTGTTTCTCTACCATTTATTTGTGAAAAAAATTATTTGTCCAACAGAATATCCCGGAGTTGTGATTTTGCCTATTGCTATTGCATAATGGAATAAAACATGCTCCTCTGTTTCCTTATTTAATGTAAATAAGTTTTGCATTTAACATTGTGCTTGTTTGTCAAGAGTAGCTCATAGAATGTGTTTATACTTTCCCACTAGGCCTGCATAGTCTGGATGTTTCTTTTTGTGATATGAATAGGAATTATCATTGCCTGGATACATTCTTTCATTTGATGACAATGTTCTAATACTGTCATTTTCCTTCATTTAGTAACTGAAATAAAAAGAAGAGATACTTCCCCTAAATTAGCATTTATTCACTTACCTTTTATTAGAGTTCAAACTGAACAGGCAGCATCAGTGCTTTATTTTTTTTAAATTAATTTTCCAAAATACGGTGTTTTTAAGTATTCCTCAAAGGGAGCTGTTGATACCCCTTTTGAGTTTTTCTAATTTTCACAGATGGCTCCTTATCATGCTATTGCAGGTACCAACCAGCATGTGCTTCACTCTGCAAAACTCAGAGTTCAGAGATGCCAGTCCCAGCAAATCAGCACCCTTCTTTCAGAACTCTAAGTCCTACGTCTGTTGAGCTGGTCTTTAGGCTTCCAAGTTAATTGTAAATGTTCTCTTTTGGTTCCCTAGTTGTAGGTATGTTGTTGTTTACCGTAGTTACTGCCTGTGTGCAACCTTGGATTCCCATTTTTTTCTTCTAGTTGATTTCCTTCAAAAAAAATTAAATCTCAGAAAAATTTGAAATTAATTCTGTGAATGGTCCCAGAAATGAAATAGGTTTTTTTTCCTGCTTTATTATCCCTATAGTTAAGTAGATAGTCAAATACTAGTTATTAGAAAGTCCAGACTGTCCTGGATATTACCTGTTCTTTCAAAGGACATATAAAATCAACATGTCAAGTTCAATACAAAAGCATTTACTACATGGTAAAGCAATATTTAAATCATCAGGGAACAACCTCATGTTGTTAAGATAATGCATGATATTGTTTTGACACTCACAAGAACTAGAAGAACAACAGGAAAACTAGTACCATTAATTTCCCCTGGGAGCTCCAATTTTGTTGCAGTTCCCCTTTCAGGCAGAGACTAACATAAGCTAGTAAGTCAATAGAAATTTTCTTGGCAGAATCCCATCCTGCTAATCCAGTCAGTTATAGAAGGATAATTTTGAAGCTGAGAACAAAAGTTTAATAACTGGCTGTTTACAGTCTTTAGCTACTATTAAAAAAATTATTGCCATTAATAGAGGTATGCATATACATGAGGCATATATGTGCTAGTAAATGAAATGTCTAAGTCAAAGATAAGTGTACAATATTGTCAAATACATCTCCTGGGATATTTACGATCTGCCACTTCAGGAACAGCATACAACAGTGCTGGTACTTTTTCAGCCTCAAACATGTATTAAAAATGTAAACACTGCCAATCACATTGGAGAGAAGGAGATATCTAGTTTTCATTAGCACATTCTCTTATCATAATACACATATACCATTTGAATTCATTTCTCTGTGAAATATATATTTCTGTGAAGTAGCTGTTGATATTTCTTTTGCTCACTGACCTCTCCTTTATTTAGAGTAGAATTTTATATGTTATGTGTAGTAAATCTTCAATTGACATAATTTTCAGATACTTTTCCCAGTTCACTTTTTGGGTTTTTTTTTATACTTTGCCCACTGGGTATATGTTTTCTTTGCTTATTGGGTGTTCTTTTTTATTTAGTTTTGTTTTTACATTGCAAAACCTATTTCTTAATAATTAAATTCATCAATATTTTTTCTCATTGCATTTCAATTTTTGACCCATAATTATGAAATTTTCGTAATTGTCATGTAGTAAAATAATCACTTAATGTATTCTTCCTTTTTAAAATTTTTTTTATGTTAAAGATAATAAAACAAAACAGAACAAAGCAAATCAGAACAGAACAATGCAAGCAACACAGGACTTCAAAACAAGACAACAGGAAATCAACAGTGGCTACAATAATGTGTCTTGTTTTCTTTGAAATAGCTGTCCATACCTTCACACATAATAAAATCAAACTAAACAAAACAGAATAAAACCAATCAAAACAAAAAAAGGAAAGCATTATAGGGCTTCAAAACAAGATACAGGAAATCAACAATGGTTACCATAATAAATCTGATTATCTTCAAAATAACTGCCCATACTATCAGACACAGTAAAATCTAACAAAACAAGACAGAATAAAACCAAACCTAACAAAATTATGAAAATGATACAAGAATTCAAAACAAGATAATAGGAAATTAACAGTAGTTGCAATTTTACCTTTTTAGGTGCTTCCTCTCTTATCACTTTTATGATATCTATTGTGCTTTTTGGATGCCACTAACTCCTTCAGTTTTTTTATGCTGGGGGGATAACTCAGTGTTCACCCATATATGTCCAAACCATTTCACCAATGAGCATGATCTCCAGTTGCATCCATTTACCTACAAGAGCTTCGAGATTAACCTACTTTACAGCTGGGTAGCTTTCCATTATATGAAAATACAGTATCTTTCTTATCCATTCTGCAGTTGATGGGCAAGTTACCCTTGCTTTTTCTTGTCTCCTGTCACATGGAACAATCGTTTTCTTTCCTTTGATTTTCAGTCTATGAATTTCCTTTTGAGTTAAATGTGTTTCCTGTATACAATATATTGATGGATCTTGTTTCTTGGTCTGCTCCTCTTGTATTTCTTTTTATTGGTGGATTGAGGCCATCTACATTATTGGTTACAATTGGCATGCATTGGTTCATCTCTGCCATGCTATCCTCCTGCTGTTGGCTCTCCACTTTTCCCCTTCATTCAACTGTCTGTCCTGTTTAGCAATCCTCATCTACTGCTGTTGTTGGATCCATGGTCATCTTTATCTCTCTCTAGAATATCCTTCAGTGCTCTCTGCAGGGTTGGATTGGTGGTCATGAATTCCTCCAGTTTTTCATTATCATGGAAGTATCTTATTTTTCCATCAATTTTGAAAGATGGTTTT
>RJWT010014405.1:0-21098 GCA_004365215.1 Cuniculus paca | reverse complement strand
TGTGTCAATTTGGGAAGGTCAGAAGTTTAAGTGATTCAGCATGGGGCCAGGGTCCCTAGTTTGCAACATCCTTGGTTTGTAACATCCTTATCCTGTGGAAGAGGAGTGCAGGCAGATGTTTTGAGTGCTACATCCATCCCAGGGGAGTAGCCTGCATACAATAAAAGACAAAGGAGGAGGGACTGGGGGCTGCTTCTTCAGAGAGGCTCCAGTCTTTGCCTTCAGCTTGGACGTTGTCTCCTGGCTTCTGGCACAGACTGTTCAGCTTCTGCCTGGGTCTCTTCAGCCTTCATTGTAGACTCTTCAGCCTGCATCGTAGACTCTCCAGCCTGCGTCATAGACTCTCCAGCCTGCGTCATAGACTCTTCAGCCTGCGTCGTGGACTCTCCAGTGTTCCATCATAGACCCATCGGCCTTCTGACACGGACTTGCACAGGACACTGCAGTAAGCTCCAGCCCTCAGGCTGGACCCCCTTTAACCTCCAGCGCACAGACACCCTCTGCACACTCCCTCCTTCAACTTTGTGGCTGACCACTGTAAGCCAATCTTGTAATTTCTTATACAGTTGTCTATCTTGTGTTATATCTGTTTCTCTAGTAAACCCTGACTGATACAACTTGCAATTAATTGGGAAGGAGGATCTGTGGATAGACATAAACCAAGAATCTCTTACACGCAGAAGACATCTCTGAAGAACAAACTTTTCCTAGAGAGGCCTTGATACTAGTAATATTGCTACCTACCACTAAAACTCACAAGGATCATCACAGAAAACAAAATAAAAAATTTTTTGAAATTTTCTGTTTCTATAAATAGAAAATGTCAAGATGAAGGTAGAAAATGCAATCTCAGACCTCCAGCCCAGCAAGTTCAAGAGACATAGACAAGAAAAATTTGGAAGTCACACACCTGAAATTTCTGAAATGATAGCAACTGAGGCTGTAAAGGAAACCAGATCAGAAATAATCTCTCAGGTATAAAAAAGAAATGACAACCATAATGAAAGAATTGCTGCCAGGCCTGGTGGCACACACCTGTAATTCCAGCACTTGGGAGGCTGAGACAGAAGGATTGTTGTGAGTTTGAGACCAGCCTGAGCTAAAAAGTGAGCTCAAGGCCAGCCTGAATGCCATAGTGAAACTCTGTCTCAAAAAGACAAGGGCTGGGGATTTAGCTCAGTGGCCTAAGCACCTGCCTGGCAAGTGCGAGGTTGTGAGTTCAATCCTTGGTGCTGCAAAAAAAAAAAAAAAAAAAAAGAAAGAAAGAATTGCTGAGCATATCTAAAAAAAGACAGATAAAACAATAGAGGAACATAGGAAAATGATGGAAACCTTGAATGAACAATATAGGAAATAATTAGAATGCATGAAACAGATTCAAAGAGATATCCAGGAAATTAAAAATTCCACTGAAAGTTGTCAAAAATCACTGAATGAAACTGAAGATAGACTTTCAGACCTTGAAGACAAGACCCTGGCTAGCACTCATGAGAGGAAAACTTGCTTTAAAGTAACAACGAACTAGAAAATAATTCAACAGATGCAAGATGATGCAAACAAAAACAGTATAAAACTGGTGTCAACAAAAAAGCGGGAGTCAACACAAATGACATAAAAAGACTATTGCAGAAAATTTCCCAAGCATGGGAAAAGAATCTGACGAACAGATAAGTGAGGCATATAGAACTCTAATTAGCCATAACCAGAAGAAATCTACAATAATCAAGATCCCAGAAATTCAGCACAAGAACAGAATAGTAAAAGCTGTTAGAGAAAAGAAACAGATCACTTAAAAAAAGAAAGCCCATCAGAATCACAGCAGACTTCTCAACACAAACCAACAAGTCAAGAACAGCATGGAGTGAACTGTTTTAAATCATGAAAGAAAACAACTTCCACCTCAGACTGATATACCCTGAAAAACTGTCTTTCAAAATTAATGGAGAATAAGATACTTCCACAACAAAGAACAACTGAAAAACTCATGACACCAAACCAATCCTACAAAGAGTGCTGAAAGATACTCTAGAAAGAGATAAAAATGGCCACAATTCGAAGAACAAAAACAGAAATAAAACACCAAGCCGGGCAAGCAATTAAACAGAGGTGGAAAGTAGGAAACCAACAGCAGGAAGATAACATGACAAAATAAGCCAATATATATCAGTTTGTTATGGTTTTTTAAATATCCCTCCAAAGCCTCATGCTGCCAGGGAGGTAGCTGAATCTAGCATTTGTAATTGGTTCATTGTCTAGTGCTGGAATTGATAGTGTGAGTGCTGCACCTGCCCAGAGTCAGGTATCTGGCATACAATATAAAGGAGGGAAGGAGGCATACCTTCCCCTTTTTGCCCTTTTTGCTCTTACCACTTGCAGCCTCCAGGAATGGCTGCCCCTTAGCCACAGCACCCTGCTTTGGAGCCAACTGATTATGGACTGAAACCTCCCAAAACTGTAAGCTAAATAAACCCTTCCTTCCCTAATTTTGAGTGTCAGGTATTTTGTCCTAGCCATGAGAGAAAATTAACCAAGACACAGTTATAGCCATTAATGTAAATGGCTTCAATTCACCAATCAAAAGAAACAGACTGGCAGAGTGGATCAATAAACAGAATCCAACAATATGCTGTATACAAGAAGCACATTTAACTCAAAAGGAAATTCATACACTGAAAGTCAAAGCACAGAAAACAATATGCAACAGGAACCCAGAAAAAAAAATCGGGGTAATCATTCTGTTTGCAGACAATGTGAACTTCAAATCAAGAATGATCAAATAAGATAAAGAAGATCACTACATACTGGTTAGGGGAAAACTTCAAGAGGAAGAGATGACAATCATAAATATATGCACCAAATACAGGAGCACCCAACAATATTAGGCAAATATTAGTAGACATGAAAAATCAAATAAGCAATATCATAATTACAACAGGGGACCTTAAGACCTCATTGATCTAAAAAGACATAAATCAACTAAACAAAAGATAAAGGAATAACAGAACTGCACCAAACGTGTGAACAAATGGACTGACTGGATGTTTACAGAGTGTTCCACCCAGTGACATCAGAATACACATTCTTCTCAGCTGCACACAGGATGTTCTTTAAAATAGACCAAATAAGCCTGGCATGGTGGCTTACACCTATAATCCCAGCACTCGGGAGGCTGAGACAGGTGGATCATTGTGAGTTTGAGACCAGCCTGGGATACAAAGTGAGCTCAAGGCCAGCCTGAACAGCATAGTGAGACCCTGTCTCAAAAAGACAAGGGCTGTGGATTTAGCTCAGCGGCCTAAGGACCTGCCTGGCAAGTGTGAGGGTGTGAGTTTGATCCCCAGTGCTGCAAAAAAAAATAAATAAATAAATAAAATAAAATAGATCAAATACTAGCCTATAGAACATGCTTAAATAAATTCAAAGGAAATGAAATTATCCCATGCATATTATCTGACCATGGTGCAATAAAATTGGAAATTAATGGTAAAAGAAACCACAAAAACTCCATAAACACTTGTAAATTAAATAATACCATCCTGAACGTCCGACAGATCACAGAAGAAATTAAACAATATCTACGATCAAGCAATAATGCAAATACAACTTACCAGAACCTATGGGGTGCAATGAAAGTAGTCCTCAGAGGGAAATTTATAACGATGAATTCTCACATCAGGAAAATGGAACAAGCACAAATAACCTAATGCTGCACCTCAAGCTTCTAGAAAAAGAAGAGCAAGTAAAGCCCAAAGCCCAAAGGGAGGAAATAATAAAGATCACAGCAGAAATTAACACAATTGAGACTAACAATTAAAAAAAATACAAAGAATTAATGAATCGAAGAGTTAGTTCTTTGAAAGACTAAATAAAATTGATAAATCCCTAGTCATTTTTATCAAAAGAAAGAAAAACTCAAATTCATGCAATAAGGAATAAAAATGGTGAAATCACTATAGATCCTGTAGAAATTCAGAAGATCACCAATACTCTCATTGGATAGAAAACACAGAAGAAATGGGCAGATTTCTAGAAACAAATGAATTGCCGAAGCTGAATCAAGAAGATATAAAAATTCTGAAAAACCCAGTATCAGTTAATGAAATTGAAAACATAATTAAAAACTTAACAACAGGGCCAGGGATTTAGCTCAATGGCATAAGCACCTGTCTGGCAAGCACGAAGTCACAAGTTCAACCCCTGGTTCTGCAAAAAAAAAAAAGAAAAAGCCCAGGTCCGGATGAATTCACAGCTGAATTCTACAAAAAATTTAGAGACGATTTAATTAATACCAACACTCTTCAAAATCTTAATGAAATTGAAAGGGAAGCATTACTCCCTAACTCATTCCTGGAGGCAAGTACTAACCTAAAAGCAAAACCAGAGAAAGACTCAACCAAAAAAGAGAACTATAAGCCAATCTTCCTAATGAACATAGATGAAAAAATCCTCAATAAAATACTAGCAAACAGAATGCAGCAAACTATCAAGAAGATTCTACACCATGACCAAGTGGGATTCATCCCAGGAATGCAGGAATGGTTCAATATATGCAAATCAATGAACATAATACACCATATCAACAGAGCCAAAGACAAAAATCACATGATCATCTCAATAGATGCAGAAAAAGTTTTTGATAAAGTCCAACACTCATTCATGATAAAAAAAAAAAACTACAGAAAATCAGGATAGTCTTTACCTCAATCTGATAAAAAGCCATCTATGACAAAACAAAATGGACAACAATTGTAAACTTGCACTCTAAAATCAGGAAATAGACAAGGATGTCCACTATCACCACTCCTATTCAATACAGTCATGGAAACATTAACTACAGCAAATAGACAAGAGAGAGAAAAGGAATAAGAATGGGAAAGGAAGAAGAGAAATTATCATTATTTGCAGATAACATGATATTCTACATAAAAGACCCCCAAAACTCCATGGAAAGACTTCTAGATGTAATAACCAAATTCAGTAATGTAGTTGGATACAAAGTCAGCACTCAAAAATCAATAGTATTCCTGTACATAAACAACGAACTCACTGAGAGAGAAATTACAGAAACCACCTCCTTCATAGTAGCATCCAAAAAAATGAAATACTTATGAATCAGTCTAATAAAGGAAGTAAAAGATTTATACATTGAAAATTACAGTACTCTGAATATAGAAATCAAAGAGGATTTCAGAAAATAGAAAGATATTCCTTGCTAATGGACAGGAAGAACCAACATGGTGAAAATGGCCATATTCTCAAAATTGTTACACAGATTTAATGCAATCTCAATAAAAATATCATTAGCATACCTCACAGATCTAGAGAAAACATTCCTAAAATTCATCTGGACCAGAAGAGACCTAGACTAGCAAAAGCAATCCTAGGCAACAAAGAAAAGGCAGGAGGCATCACAACCCCTGACTTGAAATTATACTACAAAGCTAGTATAATAAAATCAGCATGGTACTAGCAAAAAAAAAAAAAAAACATACCTGAGGCTCAAAGGAACCGAATAGAAGATGCAGACACAACTGCAAACATAGTCAGCCACCTTATCTTTGACACCTTATCTTTAATAAGTGGTGCTGGAAAAACTAGTCTTCCACATGCCAAAGACTAAAACTAGACCCATGTCTATCACCATGCACTAAACTAAAGTAAAAATGGATCAAAGATCTAAATATTAAAACAATTACTAAATCTACTGGAAGACAAAGTAGGTAATCTTGAAGACATACAGGTAGGCAGAAATTTCATGAATAAAAACCAAACTGCACAGGAAATACTTCAAAGAATCAACAACTGGGATCTCATCTTATTAAAAAATTTTTGCACATCAAAAGAAATCACCAACAGAGTGAAAAGAAAACCCATGAATTAGGAAAAAATTTTAGCCAACTGTCCTTGGACAAAAGACTTCTATCTAGAATACAGAAATAAAAAGCAGTCAGGCCCACAAAATTCAAAGACCAAATCCAAAAATAGGCATCTGAGATGAACATGCACTTCTCAGATGAAGAAATACAAACGGCAAATAAATGTATGAAAAAATGTTCAACATCACTGATCATTCAAGAAATGTAAAATAAAACAAGACTGAGATTCCATCTCACACCAGAAAGAATGGCTATCATCAAAAAAATCATTCAGTAACAAATGCTAGTGGGGCTGTGGAGAAAAAGAATTCTTCTGCATTGTTGATGGAAGTGTAGACTGGTATAACCGCTGCGGAAATCAGTGTGGAGAGTCCTCAAAAAAATTAGGATTAGAGGTCCCATTCTATGCAGTTATTCCCCTTCTGGGTATTTTTCCAGAAGAATTGAAAACATTATGTCACAGCAATATATGTGCACCCATGTTTATAGCACCACAATTTGTAATACCTAAATCCTGGAAACAACCCAAATGCCCATCAACTGAGGAATGGATAAAAAAGATGTAGTATTTTTATACAATGGAGTAGTACTCAGCTATAAAGAAAAACTCGAGGCTTTTATAGTTAAATGGATGCAACTAGAGACCATATTCATAAGTGAAATAAATTAGACTCTCATATGTAAACATTGTATTGTCTCCCTAGTGTAAGAAACTGAAAGAGTAAGATTTTAAAAGGTACAATAGATATTATGAAAGGGAAAGGAACTGCTCAAAAGGAAAGAACACCTAGGATGGGGGAAAGGAGAAAAGCAGGAAGGGAAATACATATCTATATATATATATATATGATAGATAATTGTACTATCAATTCTATTAGTTCATGGAAAGGAACATTTGGTGCTTATATTGTTTGATGGATTTTGCACGCCTATATCTGGTAATCTGAATAACTTTTGAAGATAACAATATGCAATACAATGACCACTATTAGTTTCCTATCATCTTGTTTTGAAATTCTGTATCATTTTTATTGTTTTTTTAAATTTTCTTTAAAATAAAAGATTTTTTATTAAAATAAAAAAATAAAAACTTACTATCCTGCCTTTTGTGTCCAAGCATTCGAAATCACTTTTCAGGGACCAAACACCCCGAGAAACAGAGGGGCAGCAATGGGCTTCCCTCGGGTGCACATGGTGACATAAGGAATGATAGAGCCTGAGCCACCAGGTCTAGGTGCCCATGAAGGAGGTCAAGGGACCCCAAGTCTACCAGGAACCAACCCTGCCGCTCACTGCCTCTCTGCAGAATGTCAGTGCTGGTGGATGGGTCATTCCTCTAACTGTGTCCTGAGGAGCCTGCAGGGCTAGGTGCAGGGAGGGGAGGTCTGAGGGGTGGGGTACAGGGATCTCCTTTGACAGCCAGGAAAGTGTTAAGTGAGCTGTTTTCAACAAGCAGTAGGATCTTCTGCTGGAACACCAGCAACAGTGGAGATTTCAAAGGCATGGGTCCAAATAACCCCAGAGGAGCCCTGTTTATCTGGTAATGGGTACCTCCACAATGCGACCTGAACTGCAAGCCCACAGAAGCCAGTGTGCAGCAAGAAAGTCACTCACCCACCTTTCTCTTACCTGGTTATGCGGTCTGAGTAAGCGGCTTGACCTCCACAGCCTGCACTGTATGCAGTTTGAATACTCTATCTTCGAGCCATACCACAGCCACAGTGACACACCCAGGAAGGTCCCCCAGGTTAGTCCCTTCCCAGGGTCTAGCTCCTACCCTGCTGGCCCCTCCAGGGCTGCCAACAGCACCTGAAGAGACAGAACTCCACAGAGCTCCTGGTTATAGCCCTGAATTCACCGATTCATAACTGACTGACTCACTTTCTTCTAATCAGAATTTTTTTTTTTTTTGGTATCAGGGATCGAACTGATGACCTCAGGCTTGCCATGGTGGTGTGCACGAACTACCCATGCTTCCACTGGGCCCCCAGACCCTGCAGTGCACTCCAGGGCCCATGAACCCCATGGCACCACAGGAATGATCTTCTGCTCACTTCTTCAGGTGCACCCTGCCCTGTGCCCCTCCAGTGCCACTATTCTTCCTTCACCTCACTGGTGCCATGCAGGAGACCCTGCCCCTCCTGGACCCGTTCACGACATGTCCTCTACGGCAAATTTCTGCTCCAGCAGCAAGGTCAGGTGACATGTGTTTGTCTGAAGCCTGAAGTGTTTGCTTCCTGCCCTTATAGAAAAGATATGGTAACTTCTGTACTAAACCAAATGCCAAAAGTAGCTGGCACTGTCTCCCCACAAAAATGTCTGCATCTAGTGGTGAAGTGCTGCACCGCTCTTCCCATTTTCTCACCAAGTAGAGCACCACACTATGCACACCACGATAGTTTCATGCAAGGGTTCCTGAATGGGACACCCCCTAAAAATGGTTCGTGTAGGCACCAGGTGATAACACCCAACCATGTTACCATTCCACTGTGCAGGTCGTTTGCTGGAAAAGGGACAGAAACACTGTACACCAGGAAATATTTTTTCTTAACAATTTGCAGTGATTTTAATTGCACACGGACTCTGAGAAACTAAGAAAAATCCACACAAATCACTACAAGGTAATTAGGTGCAACCAGAGCTGGGAATTAACAAACCTTACCCGTGGTCATCTCACTCAATGTCACACAGTCTGCAAGGAATAGAATCGTGACTGTGGGTGACTAAGAGACATCAGCACAATCTACAAAGGTGCCCCACACCATGACTGTTGGGGAAAAGAAGATCCCCTCAGTGTCTCTTACACCACAGCAGCACAGGGAGCTCCAAAGCAGACACTGACAGTGTCAAAGCACGGGATGTACCTCTCCTCCTAGCTCCACTGACTCCTCCGCCAAAACCACAGACAAGTCTGCCAGAGACACTCAGGGCCGCTCTGCACGCAGACTCCCACCACCTCTTGAGGCCGCTGCCCCATGGTCCTCAGCCCATCACCGCCCATCAGTGCATCTGTCACTGCATCAGCAAAGACAGGCTGCTGGGAGATCCAGACAGAAGCAGATCATGGTGCAAACATAAAAACTACACTGTCCAGCTTCTACACTCAACTCTGATTACTGACAACACATCAAACTGAGTCGAGTAAATCTTAAAGTGGAGGAAAATGATGTAAACAGCATATGGCTTTTTATCTTATTAGTAAAACCCTTCGAGGAGAAATTATAATCAATGAGACAGTCAGGTTCTCCAAGAAGGGTGGCAGGGACACACAAGGACAGAATGCCGGCTTCCCCACCACCACCACCCCCGCCTACCTGCTGGCTGGCATGAGAGATTAGAGGGGCCAGGAGCCAGGGGACTCCCAAGCCATGGACCAGACCTGATGCCGCTCCTCCTCGGGACACCTGTGGCTCTCTATCTGGAGATCAAGCAGCACTTTCCATCCCAGGAAAACCTGAGACCTATATCACAGGCCTCTGGGCTCAGCAGCCTCCCTTAGAGCTGCTGAGTCCCCACTTTGCTTGCCCAGAGAATGTGGAGATAGATGCTGGGCAGCAGAGCAGCCTCCTCCCTTGGAGGAAGTTTCTGTTTTTCACTGAAAATAGGCCTTTAAAGGTATTTTCAGCTTATTTTATTAAAGAAAGAAAAAGGTGACAGATTAACTGCCAGCTACTTGCCGAAGGCCCAGGAAGGCAAACACTTCCCAATCACTGGCAGAGAGCAGGTAGGCAGGGTAAGCATTTTAATCCCATTCACCCCGTCAATAAAAACCCAGCTGCAATGCTTTGCTTCTGCAATTGTTGGAAATGTTAAACACAGTGAGTTCTAAGTTAAGGTCTGGGTGGCTGGCCTTGTATTTCACAGCCAGACTTGCACTGAGCATACAGCATGGTGGTGAGCACACAGGTGAACAGCAGCTCACCTCCCTACTGGATCCACACCAGGCTCTGCCTCTTCCTGCTGTGTGACCTCACAGGGCTCCTCAGCCTCTCTGTGCCTGGCTTCTGCATCTGCAGGTTGTGATGACAGTACTTGACTCTGGAACTGACATCAGGATGCTAAGGAAAGTGCACAGCATGCAGCAAGCCCTCTGGTCACCTTCATTTCCACACACGCAAAGTAGGAGGGTCAGTAATGACACTGTCAACACTAGAAGCAACTCAAGGACAACAGGGCCTGCCCTCTTCCAAAGCTAATTTTACCCCAAGACTGTAAAACACAGGCCACATGACGCAGGGTTAAATACAAAACAGATGTCCTAGTGCCTGAGGGACAAAACACTGCCCTGAAAGTGGTGTGAACACACTCCTGACAGCCAAGGGCAGCCCTGCATCACACAGGGCACAGAGCAGCTGGCCAGGAGCCTGCAGCATGGCAGGGAGCAGTGTCTCCACACTGACAGACTGGGCACCTCTGAAAGCACGGAACACTCTTAACCTACAAGATGTTGTGGTCCCTCTGCTTCTGTGGCCCAGGGGACAACTACTAGATGATTACTGCACCGAGCCCAGCCAGTAAAACATAATCTAAAACACTTCCCCTCCAAAAGATGTCTTTCTGCCAAGAGCCCTTGCCTTGTGAATGCCGGTGACCCATGCGTGTTCTCAGTTGTCCTGTCCTGGTCCCAGCCCAGGCTTCACTGCCATGAGGGAAGGAAATTCAAGTCCTGACCCCATGGCTCGGGGCCCCAGCCAGCAATTTGTGATGTTCACCAGTGACACCTACAACTCAACACCTTCCTCTGCTCACATAGATGTTTTGTCCTGAGATGGTTCTGTTGAACTGTTTTCAGATCAAAGATTAAAGACAAAATTCTTTATCTAGGTTCAGTCCCAAAACAAATGCAGTTTTCTTCACTTTTCTCTCATGCCCAAACAATCCAATCTTCCATTGCTTTAAAAAAAAGAAATACGCACATACTCAAACCCCTCTTCACATGGGATTCTACCAACATCAATTGGGAAAAGTACCATCCACCTGCTACCACGTCCTGCCAAATTATCCCACCACCCAGACATTATAGGGGAAAAAGCACCTTTCAAATCACAGTAGGGGAGAGATTCAAGTCATCAAAAGGACACACCAGATGCAACTCAAAGTACCCAGCAGGACTCCACCCTGTTCAAATCTTGCCATCTCCACCCCAGTTGCCATATTTTAGTCAAATTGGTGGAACTGTAACAAGGGCATATTCCCAAGCATCTACAATTCTTTTCACATTTGAAAGTGGAAATAAAGAAATTCACTCTTTGTTGTTGACGAGGTCACTATTGCCTGCAACTGGCCTCACTGACAAACATTTGCCCAGTTTTCTGGACACTGGCTTGCTGGGCTTGGCAAATGCCTTTCTTGAGTGTGTCACAGTGCCCCAGCTGAACAACCCCAGGCAGAGTCCTGCCAGGGCAGGAATCTGGGCTGAAGGAAGCTGCTTCCCAGAGCAGGCAGTGGGCAGACATGGGGAGCTTGGAGGGAGCCCTGCTTGCTCTCCAGCAAGTATGGAGGGCACCAGCACCCCAGGATGGAGTGGAGCCTGAGACTGAGCAGAGGTTCAGAGCCCCCACCCAGCTTATCCTGCAGGAACTGGACCAGAACCCCTGGGTGGGGTGGAAACAGCCAGGGCTCCTCCTGTGGAATCCCAGGCCACCCTGCCATGTCTCCATGCATCGCCTGAAAACCTGCTGGTATTTCATGCTGTTCGGAGACCCAGTCTCTATGTGGAAAACATGTTTTCATAATCAGGTATCAGCACTTGCTCATTTGAATTGGGCATGGTAGGAAAGGGATGTGTTTAATGCTGGTTTGGCCAATCCAAGAAGCTCTCCAAACTCGAAAGTGACAGAGAAATTCAAACCACCCTGGAAAGCAACAAGGATTTTATTCAAACAGGCAGGTGCAAAGTGCGCCTGAAACACAGGGACATGCTCCACCTATAGCAGGTCCTGGAACACCTGGCAGCACTCAGGGCTCTACAAACCTAACACTGCTGTGGGCTGCCGTGTCTCTGCTCCACAAGGAAAAAGCCCAAGGCAGCACACCCAGCCTGGCAAGCACAGGGACTCAGGTCTAGGGCACCCCAGCCCCACAGCATCAGGAGGACACGCCATCATGGCCCTGGGACACCCTGCAGACCTGCCTGGGCCCTGGGGCAGCTATGTGCCCTTCCTGAGCCTCCCTCTCATCTGAGAAGGGTATAAATAATTCGTGTGCCACCTCGCTGCTGCCAGGATCAGATACTCATGCTGGAAAGTCCTGAGATGGCATCATCTTGGTGTTGTGTTCACGACTGCTCCACATATTTTCAGAATCAGAGTGAGCAGGCAAGCAGGACAGGAAAGGTTTCATTTTGGTCCTTTTATTTTTTCAAAAAAGCAAAACTCGGTTGTGAAGAGCAGGCATGATACTCAAATGTTCCAGTCCTGGCATTCACACAAAGGCACAGCATGCAGAAGGCCACCGGCACCTCCTCAGGCTCCAGTTTCTTGATCTTCAAAGTATATTCAGCAGCAAGGGAGGAATCTCCTCTCTGGTTCTCTACGCAGACTCTCACACTGCAAAGCACTCTGCCATTTATGAACACAAAGGCAGCATCTGGAAAAGTGCACAAGCCTGAAACCAACTCAATCCGCCATGGGCTCTGGATGCACCTCCTGAGAACCAGTGCATGGCAGACAAAGCTAACACAATGTCAGTAATCAACCCAAAGGAACAGCCTGCTGCAAGAGCTGGGTGACACTGCAGACAGCCCTTTAAGGGTGAGGGGCATAGTTACCTGTTCTAGTGGCTCAGGAGAGAAGTGACCAGAAAGAATATCTCAGGACATAGTCAAATGTAGTATATAAGGTGCTCTGAGACCTGCTAGGAGATCCAAAGAGGAGTTCCACAGTGACAAAGACACAAATGTCAAGATCCTTGGACATATGGAATTAGGTTATTTGATGAAATAGAATAAAAAAATCAGTAAAATTTTATGTGATTTCAAGGTACACAGGAATGAAGAATGTGCTCATAGGGTAAACCTGCCACCTGCCAGCCATGAAAAAGGGGTGCAGGTCACAGAGAAATGGTCTTTAAAACATGGCATGGAGGGACACAGAGGACCACACAGGAAAAAAAGGCAGAGGCTATTGATCACTGAGGGCCACCAGCACCCATGGCCTGGCCACAGCAAGAGGAGAAAGCATGGGGGCTCAGAGGGTATAGACCCTGGTATGGACAGCAGGGGAAGGCAAAAAACTGACTTTTTTTATTTTTTATTTTTTTGAAGAGAGTATAACCAAACAAAATAGAACAGAATAGTCAATCACAACAATGAACATGGTACACAACTTCAAACCAGGGTAAAAGGGAATCAATAATGACTACCATAATGCCTCTTGTTATCTTCAAAATAACTGCCCATACCATCAGGGATAAATAAAATCAAACGAAATATAAAAGAATGAAACCACAGAATAAAAATAACAAAACAAAACAAAACAGTGAAAGCAATACAGAACTTCAAGATAACAGTAAAACAGCAGAAGAAACTGACTTTCAATGAAGAAAGCCACACAGTCAGGTGGGTAGAATCACCTGACTCCACTGAGCCAGCTCATTGGATGCCTAATAGCCTATTGAGCCTGGCAATGAGGCAAGGGCCAATTGGGCTGACCCTTCTTGGAGGATCCCCAGGGTAGGAGAAGAGGCTGTGAACACCAGAATCCCAACCACGTGGGGAGGCAGAAGCATAAGCTATGCCCAGAGTGAGATGGGGACAGGAGACAGCACACCCGAGAGCCTAGCCTGCGCCTCCAACCAGCAAGTACCTCAGGCCTCCACCTCTGCTCAGGAGGCTTGGTTCCGGGGGGAATGGGCACTCCCTCAGCCTGGACTCTGGGTTCAAGGGCCGCCTGTGGAAACGGGAAGTGGAACCTGGTCTTGTCCACAGCTGAGTCTCCCTGGTCAGTACTACTACCTTCCAGCTGCCCTATACAGTCCAGACTCCAGAGGTTAAAGGGGCCACATTCCAGTTTACTCAGAGTCTTATTCTGGTTAAAAATATGTGCACAGTATTATTAAAGAAAAAACATATTTCTCTCCTCAAAACCCCCAACACACAAATATCAGCATTGATATCTTATGTGAAGGAGAGTCCATGGCCACTTTCTCAGGAGGTCTCTGCGAAGTTGTCATGCAACCTATTAATTCAGTGGATAGGTACACACTCATTTCACTGTAACACAATTATTTCGCTCATTAAATATTTTGTGCTGCCAGGAACACCTATGAAATCTAATAAATGGTTTCCAGAACTACACAACATGTCAATTTAAAATGTTAATTAGATCTAGGTGAACAGGATAAGAGACACAGCCCTGGGCCCAGACCACACACACACCCCACACTGAAGGCCTGGGCTCCATGCCCGCAGGAAGTGTCTGACCCAGCTCTGCATAGACCCAGAGAAAGGGTACCACATGCCTACATTCCAGTTTCCTCACTGTCTTCCCTACAGATTAAGAGTCCTCCTTCAGCATCCTCAGGATAAAGAGACATGCATGCAGCAGGAAAATCAGGTTGGTGGGAAGGGAATTTCAAACCAATGTGCCTGATTTTTCTCTACACATGTATGGTAACTCACAGCAATTGCCATCACTCTGTGCAAAGATGACACCAACTCCAAATTCTTAACAGACTGTAGACAAGTGGTAGATACCTGTAGATACAGACACACATAGAACCAGAAACCCAACGGGCTGTGAAACTCTGCCAACCAGCACCTGGGGAACCGAGACATCCCCATCCTGGGGCCTGGCACTCAGCAAGGTCTTCACCCCACATAGGTCCCCAGGCCCATCCATAGAGCTCACCCCAGCTCTTTGCGCACCCTGGGCACTGGGTAGGATTGCAGACCAAGGACAGAATTCGCCACCCTCTGAGTGACCCTGAAGAGACCCCAGAGTGAGGAACATGCAACTCTGTCCCTGGAGATTCTGCCTGTGCACCCCAGTTCCTGCTGGCTAGAAGCAGACTGGGTGTCCAGGGACTGGTGCAGCATCAGTGCCCAGAAACATTTGTTTAACAAACAAGTAACAACCTCAGGTTGGAGCAGGACAAGCCTTAGAAAGCACTAAACCATAATCTGCCTGTGATGGTAAGAGGGCTATGGAAAATCCAACAACCTGAGGAAACCTACTAAGACATGTGAACTGAAGTTTCTGGAAAAGCATCTTCACCAAAATGCCACCAATATCTGGTCAGAAGACTACAGGAAGATACAGGGTCTGCGACAGACAGGAAACTGTTCCCTTCATTATCAGTTAATCCATTGAAGTTTCTAAGTTAAACACACACACATTTCATTTAAATAAAGTCCCACAGTTAAACACGTGCTGTGTTCAAACACATTGGCCAAAGCCCAACACTGGTGTAAGGCAATTTCATGCCTCAGAGGAAACTGGAGAGGGAATATCCCAGTGACTGTGAGCCAGGAGCAGCAACGGAAAGGTCCCACAGCCGAGGAACGACCCCTATTGTCCACATCTTCACCACCCCAGGATTGGGCAGGGAGAGCTGCCCTTAACCAGCTTCACACCAAAAGGTGGTGGTATGAATTTTACAAGTGTAACACACCTGCCTGCTAGTAAGTACAATCACGACCTCAGTGGTGCTCAATCCTCAGAAACAGATCATCACAGCGATCCCTGCCATGGCCTGGACATGATATGAGTATGGCCCAGGGGGTTCACAGATTAAAATCCATCCAAGAGGGTGTAATCCTGTGACTGAATCCTAGTGTCTCTGTAGGAAGAGAGAGAACACACTCACACCCACACCCACACCCATACACTCATGCCCGTATACACACACACACACACACACACACACACACACACACACACATGCAAACTCACTCCCAGTCTCTTGTGAGATCCCCTACTCATCCCTGGACTCTGCCAGCACCAGGTGAGGGCCTTGAAACACACTGTGAACAGAATGAATCCCTCCTCTCTAAGCTAGCTGGCCTTAGGTGCTGCACTGCAGTGCTGCGGAGTGGACCGATGCATCCCCAGCTCATCACCACGTGGAAACTTACAGCTCACTGCCTGTGGACAGTGCATTTGCAGGGGCCCTGGCTGTGGGGAGAACCAATCTGCAGGCCATGCCCCACCCTGTGATGGCCCCATGTGATAGATTCATGGCTGCCTATCTCCAAGGCCACATGCCACAGATGACAACATAGGACCAGCTGAGCTGCAAGGAGTTGGTGACATTTGGGTGTCTCTGAGGAGTCCTGGACACAAGAAGAGAATCAGCAACAATCACTTGTTTGCAAAGACCTGTCTCCTATGGCCCCAAAACACACTGTCCTGAGAAAACAGATATCAGGCTTCATTCCTGTGGTGAAGAAAGCGACGAGGTTTACCATGTGCACGGCCTTTCATAGTCAGGGCTGGGAGAGGGGGTCTCACTCTTGACCCTCTAATGAGGTCTTCAGTGCCAGCAGCCACATTCAGCAGTCAGCTGCAGACACAGCAACTCCACGGCAGTCACATGGGACCTAGGGTCAGGTCTTCCTATAAATGCTGAATGCCCAAATCGTACCCATGCCCACCCAGGGGCTCAGGACCCACACTCTCTAAGGGCTTTATCAATATAGTATGAACTCAGCCCACACATCTGGAAACCACCCTGCCTCTCTGATCCAAGGGAAGGATGAGCAAATCTCGGAGAACAGGGTTTCACTCCAGGCAGGAGCATTCCGGCCCCACCCCAGCACCTGGACAGCCAGAGAGGGGGCCACCCACAGCAGCTCTATCCCAGGCCACCAGAACACAGAAGCAACACCCTCACCCTTGCCCAGCTCCTAGCCCTGACCAGAAGCCTAAGCCCTATGATTCTCACCCAGCATGAACAGTGCAGTCCTGCTCACACTTTCATGGGTGCAAAGTCCTCCCTGAATAAGAACATAATAATGCCACCTCTAAACAACTAGTCAGAGGATGGAGCTCAGGGAGTCTTAATGATCAGAATGAGAACATACATGTAAGGTCAGCCCACCTGCAGGGACACTGAGTGTCCACATGTGCCTCCACCACCTCATCCGAGGGACCTTCCTGGGGCAACCCAGGCCTTGGAGAACCAGGGACTTGGAAGCCTACATGCCAAGGCTAAGTCCCTGGGGGAGGAGTGAAAGCATCAACAGAAGGACAAAGCCTCAGTTGCCTGGCTGGGCAAACACACACTCCAGGATTTCCAAAGGAGACCCAGCCCAGGGTCCAGAACCCAGACAACGCCACTCTCTGGAAGCCTGGAGGGTGGGGACACAGGGGTGAGGATACTGCTGTTACCACCAACTTCCTGGCCAGAGTGAGTATCTCTGTCTCAGAGAGCCCCTACCTCCCCTCAGACAAACAATGTGCTGCCGCACCAAAGACATCTGAACCACCTGCCTCACCACAATCCCAACAACTCTCACGCAAGGAAAACGGGAGCAGGTGTCCTCCCCCGGTCCCTGTATCACCCCAACTTCTGTCCCATCTCGTCTCCCATAGGACAAAAGCCACCAGCTGAGCCCCACACAGGACCTTCTGACCTGAACTGAGATGAAGCCAGGACAGCCCAGTGTCTGCACTGCGATGTGTCCACACAGCACATCTGATCAGCTGGCCTCTGTCTCTGATGGCCATGCATTGGGTCTTTACAACCTTAAATCTTATTTTATGCTACACTAGGCCCTAAAGACACAGAGGGTCCTGCCCGCTAATGTCCAGAGCACAGAGACCAGGGAGGCCACTAAGGAAGCACACCTGCAGGAATGCAGCTAGCTTGGGTCAGAAGGGAGCTTAATGCAGAACGGACATAAGTGAGCCCAGCTCAGGGCAAGAAATCATGTAACCTGGGTGTTCTGCCATCTTGATAACAAGCTCACATGGTGGCAGCTGCTGCAGATGCAGGTTCACTGCTGGCCCAGCCTCAGGAGCAGAGGGTCCCCAGCAGGCAACACTTGAGTGGGTCCGGAGCCTTCTCTATCTGAGAACCATGGTAAATCTGCACTTTGTGCCTGCCTTGTTCCTTCCTCCACCCAATCCAAGCAATTTCTTCAGCACGACTGCCTTTCCAAATCTCAACAGAAGTATGTTTTAAAAATCACTAAGGAGACCGAACATGGCGGCCCATGCCTATAATCCCAGCAGGCTGAGGCCAGGAGCATCACTGAAAGTTCAAGGCCAGCTTGGGCTACAAAGTGAGTTCAAGGCCAGCCTGAACTTCGTAGTGAAATCTTGTCTCAAAATAACAAACCAACAAACAAAATTCACTAAGGGAGTAGAGAAAACACACAACTTTAGCGTTTTCTCAGTAGTCTGTTCTCAGTTACTTCTAACTTGCCTACATTAACATTGAAGATGGCTTTAATTTCTGTAATCGGAAATGAACATGCTCTTCCAGCTTCACTCACACAGAGTGAGCAACATAGGGCAGAGGTTCAAAGCCACTTCTGTTCTCCTAAAGTGTTTGCCTGGACAGCTGCATTCCAATCGATGGGGGAAAGGTTCCAACAACATTACTTCAGTAACATCTTGTCTTTACAGCTGTTTCCATTTACTGGTATGTGCCACTCAAAACTATCTCTTTGCTGGGCATGGTGGCGCATACCCATAATGCCTGCTACTTAGTAGGAGAATCTCAAGTTCAAGGCTAGTAGGGAAACTGTTCCAAAATAAAAGGCCAGGAAGACTGGGGAGAGGCTGGGCAGTGGGCACTTGCCCAGCATGCAAGGCCCAGGTTCTATCCCCAGCACATAGAACAAAGTGCCACCCAGAGATCAGTGCATATGCGCCAGCATATGCCCGTGCTTTGTGCCCATGCATGGCCTGCACCATAGTCTTGACCGAGCAAGGGACATTGTGCAGGGTTCCCAGACCTCTGGGGGAGAGTGTGCTGAGGTTCAGTCTGCAAGCTGACACTCGCTGAGACATAGCAGCCCAAGGCAGCCATGTGGGAAGAGGCCAGGCACCTGCCACCAGGCCTCACAGGGACAGGAGAGGACCCCCAGGGTCCCTGTACTCCTCTAGGGGAGCCCCATCAACTGAGTTTCCAAACATGACCTGCAACCATGAAAGGCTAACTCTTAAATAACACCACAGAAAGAGATGATAATCCCACAGACTTAGGTAGAAATCTGGTATCATAAACAACAATAGACAAAATCCAATTTCCATGCAGTGAACCTTCAAACCCTCTACTGTTTCCAGCAAATTATCGGACACCTGGACCTATGCCTTGAGACTTGAGCCTGGGGTTATCTGCTGCCTTGTGCGTGTCGCTAACAGCAGCAACATGTGAAAGGTTTGTCAGGCGCAACAAGAATGGAGATGGCCACCTTGCCCACATGCCCCCACACCCGTCCCATAGGGACCTATCTCCTGCTGTCCCTCCATACACAGAGGACAGAGCAGGGATAGCTTTGCATTATGTTTCTAAAACAGTGAGCACTTTTCTAGGAGGAAAGGTGAAACTAGACACAGAGAAAGCACAATCAGATCTTGTGTCCCTCATGACAGCTGAGAACAGACTGTGGAGAGGACCAGCCAGGAGTAACGACTCCCAGGGGGTGTGGAGATAATCGGCAGAACTGAGACATGCACTCACTCTGAGTCTACACCTGCGCCTCAGCACAAATTTTAGATGCCATCCCGGCTCTGATTACATTAAGGTCAAGCCAGAATCCCCTTGGGGGCTTGAAGGCTCCAGAAATCAGGAGGCACATTAAGCCAGTTCAGATCACTTAGGGGCATCAGGACCCATCTTGGAGCCAGAAATGTCTGATCCCTAGAGCTGAGCACCAGCTGCACCACCTTGCCACTGAGTGCAGGTGAGTCCCACCAAGATGCCAGGCCTCTGACGCAGCCTGGGAGATAGGTGGAGAAGAACTTCATCAGTAACTTCAGGTCACGCTCACACACCACCACACTAAGACTCTAGACACAGGGAGCTACCAAAATGCAGACAAAAACTAATTTAAACTGTTTCTTTCCACCTCTTGCAATACAGCTGCTAAAAATACTTATGTGGCTTGAATTCCAGCTCCGTTGGACAATGCTGCTTTACAGTATAAAATAAGGAATTCAAGCCATTAAAAGATGGCTTATTTGAACACCAGTTAAGCCACTAGCTTTTTGTGAATGTTTTCGAAACATGCAGGCACAGATTTCTAGGGAGAGAAGAATTCTGTATTCAGTCTGTCTCCATGGCCACAAATGTTGAGCTGCACAAACATCTGGGTTGATTTTCACACCCCACATAGACAGAGGGGGCCTAGGTGGCAGGGAGAGGCCAGGCAAGAAGGCTGCAGCCGCAACAGGGAGTCCAGGCCAGGCCCCGACTCTGCAATGATCACCACAGTGCACAGGCAGGACCCATGGATCCCGCACCACAGACACACCGGGGTCTGCTAGCCTCTGCACAGCAGGTGATTCCTGCTGTGGTCTTCCTCTCCCCTAGGTGGGCAGCCTCATTGGTTAGGTCCTGTGTTCCTCACCAGGCTGTCCCACAACTGGCACAAGATTTTTACATTTGCGGTATGGTAAAATACAGCAGAAGATACTCTTAACTGCTCCCCGGTGTAGGCAGCCTGGTGACACACTGAGCCCCAAGGAAGTCAGAGAAGGCTGACCCCACCTGCACCAGCTCTGCTCCAAGAACGAGCCCCCCAGAGCCCCACAGCAGGGATGGGAGACAACACCAATCCTGCCTGGGACCCACAATGCAGCGGGGATCCAGGTCAGCAGGGCCCTCTGCAGAGCTGAGCCCTGGGCGGACAGTGACCAGGAAGTGACCTTGTAAGGGGCACTGAGCTGCCTGAGCTTCCAGGCATTGGTTGTGTCTGCATCCAGCCCCCAATGCCTCCAGTCCCAGTGACTGTCCTCAAATGCTCTTTGATTGTCACTGACCCCCTCGGCCCCTTGGCCAGACTTCAACCAGGCTCAAAGTCCCAGGGACACCTCCCCAACCCAAAGGCCACAGAGCCCCTCTGCCCTCTGATTCCCAAGGGTGCTCATTCCTGTGACTGTGAGAGAGCCTCATGGTGGCTCTCTCTCCCCGATGGCCTATGCCGGGTCCTTGGGTCCTTGCATCCCCATCTCCTGGCCCTGGTTCTGGGTTAAAGGTCTCTGCACTCTCCCCACACCATGTGCTCTTGGGGCACCCCAAACTCTGGGTGTCTTCCAGGCCCTAGTTTCT
>RJWT010014404.1:0-21103 GCA_004365215.1 Cuniculus paca | reverse complement strand
TTATTAAACACTATATCTGTATTAAATAGGGAACAAAAATATATAGTAACCTTCATACTTATTTTAATGCTGATAATATTTTAACACCAAATAAAATAGGTGACACATAAAGCAAAGTTTAATTAAAATATTGTAAGAATAAAATCTTTACATGACAAGAAAAAGTTTTTAATTTTAATTTTTTGATAAATGGTGTTTTAAGGGAGAAAGGAACATAAGACAGAATTTTTAGGTGACAAGAATTTTCATGAAAAGAGAAACAGAATTATTTAATTAATGATTAAAGACTGTGATTTCAAGACTGTTTCTCTTTTGAAAGATAGTGGCTGTTAATGATCCTTTCAGATAAAGAAGACAGAGTAATCTGTAGCACAATGAACATTACTAAAGACTAGTGACCCAAGGAAATAGAGTCAAGGTAAATCAAATCAAAGTCAGTAAGCAAATATATCAACAAGTATAAAAACAGTGGGTTTATAATTGGGCATATGAGTATTAATTTAAATGGGCACACCTGATCAAAACACGAGCCTATATATCGAAAGAAACTAAAAAAGAGATAATTTTATACTTTGAAGTTGCTGTCTGCATAGCATGCAAATCCCTAGTAAAATTTTTGGTTTTTCTTATTCTATTGCTGTGCACATGTATACATATGTGAGTATGGATGTATCTTCCTCTCCAGAATGTTCTATGTGATTACAGACTTTTTGTTGTGTATCTCCAAGGCATACATTTAGTAATTTAATATCTGGACTGTCACAAATGTTCAATAAATATTTTTGGAACTAATGAATAAATACTGGTTTGAATAACTCCCAATAAATAGCTAATACTGAATCCCGAAGTTAGGATGCTAGCAATGCTAGTCAGTTCTGGTCATCATTATTGATTCAGGGACCAATGATTTAACCCCTCAGTATTATGCCTGCCTCAGTAGCCATCATGAACTCAATTGTGAGACAACATATGAAGATGGCAACCAGAATGGGGAGAGTAACCCAGTGGAACAAAGAGGTCATCACATGTAAAATTCTGAAGTAAGTTTGTAGGTGAGTTCTATGCCAAATAAATGTTTTAAATTTGATTACATCAGAAACCAAACTAACCAAGCGAAGATGAAAATAGAATACAAAACATCACGCACCTATAACAGACTAAACATTTCGTGAGTCTAGAATCAAGTACAGTGCCGACAGGTGTTGCCTGTTCAATTACTATTTGTTAAATGACTGCAAGAACTCAAATGGGTTTTCATTTACTCGTCCATAAGACTGTAAACAGGTATGGCAGTAATAAATTTTACAAAGGCTGGTAATGTTTTCAATTCTCCCATAGTTGTTATTTTCCTAGCTTAATCTTTTAAATCTAGTCATTGGCTAAGAAAATCATTGCAATTAGATTTATTCTTGATGTTAGAGGCAATAAGAAGGGAAAACCTAAGAAAATAGTATGCCAGTGGAAAATCAGATGAAGCAGTAGGAAACAAACAAACAAAAATATATCTCCAAAGAAGGAATGATGAACATCAATAAGGACAAAAAAGTCAAACTCTGCTGAGTGGCTAAGCAAAAGGTCAGGAAACTTACCTAGGCCTAAAAGAAGGATCCTGCGTGGAATATTTAACAAACTTAAAAAAACTCTGAGGTGTCATATGTCTATCTTGCACATTCATGTAATGATATATGATCTTTTATTTTAAAGTGTTAAAGGATCTGTAATTCATCATGTAAATTTTTAACATATGATTTATTTTCCTTTTTGAAAACCAATTTAGAAAAAGTAGTCTGGGAATAGCCTGGCGTGGTGGCTCACGCCTGTAATCCCAGCACTCGGGAGGCTGAGACAGGCGGATCATTGTGAGTTCGAGACCAGCCTGGGCTACAAAGTGAGCTCAAGGCCAGCCTGAATGGCATAGTGAGACCCTGTCTCAAAAACAGGGCTGGGGATCTAGCTCAGCGGTCTAAGTGCTTGCCCAGCAAGCACAAGGTCGTGAGTTCAATCCCCGGTGCGGCAAAAAAAAAAGTAGTCTGGGAATATGTTAACAACAGCTTACCTTTCTTAATTTCTCATCAAAATTAACAGCAATTACTTTATAGAAACTAAAAATTTTAACCATATTTAAAGCTCAAGTAGATGAACAGGCATTCTAGTGAAATCCACAAAATAAATAGGTGGGACACGTTAGGTATCGCAGGTCAAAGGTAGATGTAGGTTCAGCATACATAGAGGAGGAGGAAGAGGCAGAGTATGTGAGACAACTGAAAATCTAACACCAAAATCACTAGCAGTGCCCAGTAGAGGAAGGCAGTGCGTGCAGGGAATGCTTTTAATGTGCTTCCTTTTGCAGGTGCACTGAAGGAAGTCATTGCAAAGTTCACAGTGGCTAGAAAGATCTGAGTATGTGAAACTTGGAAGTAGTAGAAGCATGCTATGAGGACAAATTCTACAAAGTAAAAATCTGGAAGGGAAAAAGCCTGTTGGCAGAGTACAAGTTGAGTAAGAAATGCAAGCAGTACAAATGAATTAACATAGAAGTTGTATGTGTATGTGCATACACACAACATATGCATAATATAAGAGGGTTGAATATGGGCATATACTTGTGTCAGCAGATGTAAATGACTTATTTCATTTGTTAAAAGAAAATATATCTACACAGCCTAATAAGGTTAAACTGAACCCTGTGCTGTTTGTATGTCTATATTGCTATGGATCAATCTCCTGTTTATAATATTAAGAAAAAAATTCATGTAGAGAAAAGTATGTAGTGTATAATAATACTATTTGCATAAGAAATGCTGAATGTATCTTACATTAGATCTCCTTTCTCCCATACTGAAAGATTTTCTGTCTCTGAGAAATACAGGAACACTCAAATGACTTAGTAGGCAACATCTCATGATGCCGATATTTACATATAAACAATATTAAGGTGTAACTACATATGTGTACATGTACTTATACTGAAAAATGAATAATAAATCCAAAATAGTTTTGAAAAGGCCGCCAAACTGAAATTGATGGAATAAAATGAAAAAGAGTGATAAAAAAGAGAAGACTTCTGAGCTTCCAGGAAAAGAGTGGAACAGTAAGCAGCACAGCAAACAGCCTCACTGAGAGACACTGTCCAGACAATGAAATAGAGCATCATGGGGAGACAAGAAGGAAGGAAATAGGTCCCCTGGACCCAGGAAGAATCTAAAAGCCCACAGAGAGAGGAAAAAGAAAAATTTAAACGACGAAGGTGGTAGTTGGCAGTGCCTTAACCTGAAGCTGGACTCACTGTGTGAGAGGAGCTGTTGGAACCTACGGACGCGTGGTCACTGAGAGTGGTGGCTTGTGACCCCACAGGTCTCTGCAGAGAGATGCGGTGGTGGAGGGGAGTGGCAGTGGAGCACAGTAGTGGATGCAGAGGATTGCACTGGCTGGTGGTGAGTGCAGAGGACTCAGTCTTCCCTCAGGAGAAAGCGATTGGCCAGGAGCCATTTTGGAGTTGGGCTAGAAAAGCTTGGAACCAGAACTGTGGCTGGCTTCCTCCAGCAGCTCCTATCTGGGTGCAGAGCCACAGAAATTACTTGGACTGAGCCCCACCCCCGTGTGCACTCCAACAGCCATCAGGGAACCAGTGCAGGTTGGGAAAAGCAACTAGACAGACCTGCACCAGCACACTCAATGGCCACTGTTAGATACCTGTAGCCAGCACTGGCAAGAAGAACCAAACAGTCTCACTTCAGAGAAATTGTAGCCAATGCCAGAAGTGCCTGGGACCCCACTACCCACTTGTCCAGAATAACCCAAGAATATGTCAAGACAAAGAAGCAAAAGGCAGTCTCTAGCCCCCAACCCAAGCAGAGCAAATCCAGGAGATGTAAACATGGAAGAGATCAGGAGTCACACACCTGAAACATCTGAAGTGATGTCAACTGAAGTAAAGAGACAACTTCATGAGGCTATAAAAGAAATTAGAACAAAAATAGTATCTCAGGTAAAAGAAGAAATGAAAAACAATAAAAGAATTGCTAAGCACCTCTAAAGAAGACATAGGTTAAAAAAAAAAGAGGAGCATAGGAAAATGAGGGAAACCATGAATGAACAATATAAAAAAGATTTAGAATACATGAAACAGATTCAAAGAGATATCCAGGAAATTAAAAACTCCATTGGAAGCTGGCAAAACTGCATGAAAGAAACTGAACACAGACTTTCAAACCTTGAAGACAGGTTTACAGCTTGTGATCGTGAAAGGAAAGATCTCTTAAAAATAACAAGGAACCAGGAAACAACAATTGAATGGCTGTAAGACAATGCAAAGAAACAAACCTTAAGAATAAAAGGTGTGAGTGAAAAAGCAGGGGTCAACACAAATGAAATAAAAAGACTATTTACAGAAATAATATCAGAAAACTTTGCAAGTGTAGGAAAAAGAAGTGAAATTTAGGTAACTAAAGCATATACAACTCCAGCTAGCCATAACCAAAACAAATCTATACTTGGACATATAATAATCAAGATCACAGAAATTCAACTCAAGAACAGAATATTAAAAGCTGTTAGAGAAATGAAACAGATCACCTATAAAGGAAAACCCATGAGAATCATGACAGACTTCTCAACACAAACCATCAAATCAAGAAGAGCTTGGAGTGAAGTATTGCAAGTCCTGAAAGAAAACAACTTCCAACCCAGACTGATGTACCCTGCAAAACTTTCCTTCAAAATTAATGGAGAAACAAGATATTTCTATGACAAAGAACAACTCAAGGAATTCAGGACCACCAAACCAACCATACAAAGAATACTAAAGGACATTCTAGAGAGAGATAAAAATGATTGTGGTCCCAGGAACAGTGGCAAAGGGAGATCATCAAGCGGGGCTGACAATTGAAAGGAGGGGAAAAATAGGGAGCCAATGGCAGGAAAAGAGCATGGCAGAGATGAGTCAGTGCATGTTGGCCATAACCATTAATGTAGATGGTCTCAATTCACCAATAGAAAGAAACACAGGCAGAGTAGATCAGGAGACAGGATCCACTAATATGCTTTATACAAGAAACACATTTAACTAGAAAGAAAATTCACAGATGGAAAGTCAAAGGAGAGAAAACAGAGCTGTATGTGACAGGGAACCAGAAAAAAAAAGAGTAGGGGTAGCTTCTCCACCAACTGCAGAACAGATAAGAAAGACATGGCATTTTTATACAATGGAAACCAACTCAGCTATAAAGGAAGATAATCTCAAGGCTCTTGTAGGTAAATGGATACAAATTGAGAGCATGCTAGTGGATTAAATGGTTGAGTCACAGGGGTGAATATCCTGTTGTCTCCATAGTATAAAAAAACTAAAGGAATTAGTGGGATCCAAACTTCGCAGTGGATATTGTGAAAGTGAAAGGGGAGGAATTGTCTAAAAAGGGAAGCCAGTGCCCATTGTTAATCTATTAGCATGACTTGAAACTTGTATTGTTTTCACTGTTCTGTTTAGTTTGGTTTTATTCCATTTTGTTTTAATTTTATTATATTTGATGGCATGGACAGCTATTTCAAAGACAACAAAATATATAATGGTAGCTATTGTGGATTTTCTATTATCTTGTTTTGAAGCCTGTATTGCTTCCATTGTTTTGCTTTGATTGATTTTACTCTATTTTGTTTTATTTGATTGTATTATGTCTGATGGTGTAGGCAACTACTTGAAGATAACAAGAGGCATTATAGTAGCCAATGTTGTCTTACTATGATATTGTTTTGAAGTCCTGTACTGCTTTCATTGTATTGTTTTTTATTGGTTTTATTCTGTTTTGTTTTGTTTGATTTTATTTATGCCTGATGATATGGGCAGTTATTTTCAGGTAACAAGAGGCATTATGGTAGCTATTACTGATTTCCTTTAATCTTGTTTTGAAGTCCTGTACCATGTTCATTGTTTTGTTTCTATTGACTCTATTCTATTTTATTTTGTTTGGCTTTATTCTTTTCAAAATAAAATTATAAAAAGAGACTTCTTTGATGATTTCTTCTTGGATTTTTCTTTAAAAACATACAGCTGAAGGGCTGGGGATTTAGCTCAGTGGCCTAAGTGCCTGTCTGGCAAGTGCAAGGTCGTGAGTTCAATCCCTGGTGCCACAAAAAAAAAAAAAACATACAGCTGTATATATTTTAAAATTTTTCTGTTCAAAATCAACCTATAAATATTAAAAACAAAATTTAAGTATGATCATAGATATATATATCCAATTAGAGCTATAATCATAAAAGTAATGCACAATCCCATTTAATTTTAAATATCTTTTATGTATATTCATTTATGACACGTCTTAAGGATAATAGAAACTGCAACTATTGCCAGTAACCAGACTGGTGTGATTTTTCTAACAATGTGATTTTGATGTCCTGAGACATGGAAAATGAATCAAATGAGCTCTTAGCTGCCCTCAGCACCAATGAGCACCCCTCAGCCTGGTGATAAAGAGGGATAAATGTGAGAATGAACTTCTGTGTTCTTGTTTGGAAGGAAGTACCAACCACAATGCTGTTGGGGTAAACAAAGGTGCTACTGAGACCACTGAGGGAGGCAAAGTTGAAGCAACCGGTGAGAACTTTATTGCAGACTGGGTGCAGTAGGGCCAAGCGCAAAAAGACCTTTGGCCCTGAGAAAGGGGTGAGAGCATGTTTTATAGGGGAATTCAGGTAGAGCAGAGGGGCATTGCTGAGGGGGGTGCAAAATTTTGGGTCTCTGAGTAGAGGGTCTAGGGCTAGCTGATAGGGCGGTGTTGGGTTCAGGGGGTTCTGGCAGGTGCCGCATGTCTTTTGTGGATTTTTGCAGAATCAGCTCTCTGCAGGTCGAGCTGTGTGGGGCAGCTACTAGCTGGTTGGGCTGTGTGGGGAAGCTGCTGCTTCTGGTTGAACACCGTACTCCCAGAGGTGTAAATAACAGATCTACTTGGGGAGTTGTTCTCTCCTAGCTGTGCGGGGGTATAGTTTGGAGAACTGACAGGCACTAAAATTTGATAATACTGTAGATTTTATATCAATGCAGGGAGCTTCCCTAACACATGAGATACCATGTAGGTAAGATGATGAAATGATCCATCAATAATGCTCAAATAATCAATAAATTCTTCAATGGATTGAAATAATGCCCATACATCTTTCAATTCGTTGTCTCACAAAGATAGTAAAAACAAAAGACTAACATCACATTTTTAAAAGATGTAATTATTTTTAAGTACCCCAGGTTTCCAGAAGAACTCCATCAGCTTATTGAAGAAAAACTCACATAGGCTTTAAAAATCCTCAGTAATAAATATGAGAGTGATGCAAATCCTTTCAAGGTGAATTCCGATAGCCTTGTGCTGACAGGCTAGCTAATGACAGTCTGTGAGAAGGATTACTTCCGAGTAAAACTGTATCATTGAAATACGAATGTAAAGAAAGAAAAGATTAAATGTCTTGTTTTGAAGTTAATTTAATCACAGAGCTTTGATATCTTTCTCCTGTACACTCTGAGAATGTTACTGATTATCATAACCAGAATTTGCTGTGTTGCATTTATTTCTTCTTGACACTTTACATTACGTACTCATAAGATGTCTGAGTCTCTGCCTATGGGCTGAAATTTTCTCAATCTACCAACAGGAAAGAATGTATTTCTAACATATTTGTGAAGGTAACTTGAGGAATAAAAATGAGGTGGTATCATATTTTTGCTTATAAAGCAATGGCTTTTTATAAAAACATTTATTCAGTCTATTTATTTTGATCGACCATTTATCAAGTATCCATTATATGTCAACTTTTAAGGGACATGCTGGAGAAAGAATGTTTACTTACTAAATTTCTTTAGCAGTTTTATAGTACTCATTATATGCTGGGCATCTTTACAACTGGCAGATTTGTGATCTGAACTCAGACAGATTAGCTTGAAATTCTGTCAGTGGTTCCCAAACTTTTTCCATTCTTGGTATTTTTAGCATCCTGGTAATTTATTTTATGCATTACAAAATGAAAATAAATATTTTAGAGTTTCATATATCTCTCTCTATATTTATATATACATCAAATAAGCAATAAGTCTTATAGATGTTATATACATGTATACATATAAATATATAGCTATATCTTAAACTTAATAATAATAGTATGATAGGAGTTGCCTTGCAGATGTTGATGTGCTTCTCTTAAAATATCTCTCTGGTAACCAAAGATACTGTGACACTGTTGGGAGCCAGTCACGTGCTCTGATGCCAGGTACCCAGCCTGTACAGAAGATCAGCTAGTTTCAGCACTACACATACTGCATGCATATGCCAAGCAGTCATTTCTTTCTGTCTGAACTCTGACAACAAGGATAGCAAAAATGTCCTGTCACTTTTACATTTTTTTTTAAAAAATCACAGCAATGTATAAAATGTAACTTTAAGAAATAAAAATGAAGTTGCAATAAATACACACTTCAGTGTTTGGTTCTCAATTGTGGTTATAACGGATACATTGACTGTGTCTAACATTTGACAAAATTATTAGAAATACTATACTAACTATCCATTTTCAGACTAATGAACATTTTTGATTACCACTAAATCGTTATTGCATTTTGTCATATTTTAATGAGTTCACAAAATACATTTGCCTCAAAACTGTGCAATACTATTCTATAAGATACACTGATGAGTATAAGTTACATACATGCCTTCATCCTTAGTCATTTGTTGCAGCAAAACACAGTGGAGAAGTATTTTATGAAAGTTACACAAAAGCAGCAGGATAGAGTGAAGAGCATAAGAAAATAGTTTTTCAGAAACAAGAGAGCTAGAGTAAAATCCTGAATAGTGAATAACAGTGTAACCTTGGAAAAGATATTTAATGTTTCTCGGTACCTCACTTCCCTCATCTGTAAATGGAACATACAGTATAACATTCAACTTGCATTTTGCTATTCTGATTTAAATAAGATACCATTTTTTAGTGCTTGACATGCATTAATAATGAGATAAATCATGAATTAATGAAATCACGAATGAGTATAATTAAAAAGTTGACTTCATAAAATGTTAACTGAATAAAATAATCAAAATTTTGTTATTTCAGAGGAAAAATTTCCTACTGATTGACAAATCAACTAAAGTACTGATGCCTTAGAGTAGCTTAGAAAGCTACTTTCAATGTTTTAAACCATAACTAAAAACCATTTTACATATGTCTCACTTAAACTTTGCATATTTTGACAAATTCAAAATAATGACATTGTATTTGTTACTTTTTACTTACAATAGACAAGATTATTTTTCATGTCCAGTAGTTTGAAAGACGCAATGTAGAGCACTGGCAGAAATGGTACTGGACCTTAAATTGCAGAATAAAATATGAATATTGGGACTGATCCTTAACAGTATGCTGGTGTAGATACACTATAGAGACCGACAGGTAAAACTTCAAAAAGATCTGGAATAAATTCTAATGCATGTATGTGTTTCACATTGTTGCACTCACAGAAATTAACAGAACAGTGAAGATTCAGGAGCAATAAACACACACCTGCACACACACATACACACGCGCACACACAGACACACACACAACTGCAATTGAAACATGAGCAAAGAGCTACAAGCAGGAAGTATTGATGTGGGAAGGGTTTGCCAAGTGTGTTTACCATTAGGACAAATTCTAGCTCTAGTGTTCTAAAGGGAAAGGAAGTCTCAGAGGCACAAAAAAGTAGGGGATAGATTTGACAAGTAAATAGAACCCCAGCTCTAGAGCTAAAATATTTCAAGTCATTTGTAACCATGAATACAATGGGAGAAAACTCAAATTCACTGTGGTGAAAAACATTTCCAAGTTTCAGTGCAACATGTTTTCATAAAGCAAACACAAAATCAGGTATACCAAACACACACAGGAAGAAAATGCTGTAAGTAAAAGTCCACAAGCAGGAAAAAGCAAACCAACAACTGACTTACACCACCAAGACACTGGAGAAATTAGATCAATAGTTAAATATAATCGCGTATGAACTAAAGAGAGAAAAAGCGACCAAGAAAATTTCAAAGAAATGAGTAATAAAAATGTGAAAAATCTAAGCTAATTCGTAATTCTGGAAATTCAAGTTTGCTAAAGTGGATACCATTTTAACTCAGCACAGGAAAGTTTCGATCTGGGTGTAGTGAATTTCGGCAGAAATGTGAAGCAATGCAAACTTTTATGCTCTGCTAGTGAGAATGGAAATTCGTAGACTCGTGTGGTAAACAGCTTTGCATTACTTATGAAGATGAACACATTCACAGTCAACAACTTGGCAGCTCTCTGCCGAGAGACACTCGAAACACAGCACAAGTTGTTTGTGACGCAACTTGGGTCAGAGTTTCTCACTGGAAACCACTGAAGCCCCCTTGCTTCTTGCACATGAACTCTGCTCTGTTTTGCTTCCCTACTGCCCGGCTCCTCACCCTCCCTCAATGAACAGCACAAACAGGAGCCCTTTTCTGAGGCTCTGCTTCTCATAAGCTCGGGTCTGATAACTTGAAGAGATCATTGCCCATGTTCTTGTTTTCCATATGTTCTCCTTACTGAAATCGGTGGAGTCCTTGGGTTGTGTTCATGAAAGTTCTTTTGCTTTTTATTAAAGGAAAGTCATATACCTCATGTCAATGAGTATCATCGTAGTACATTTTCCCAAAGTGAAAAACAGTATAAATGTGAAAGTAGAAAAAGGGACAAGTCAACCACAATGATTTCAGGGCAGCAACCTTTAATCATAAATGAAGACAGTATGGACATAGCAGACTTAACTGCTTCTTTTATGGGGGTTTGAGGGCAAAAAAGCAGGGGAGAGAGAGAGAGATTTAGTTAAGGGTAATTTTTGGGGTTTTCTTGCAGCACCAGGGATCGAACTCATGATCTTGTGCTTGCCAGGCAGGTGCTTAGGCCACTGAGCTAAATCCCTGGCCCCTGTCTTTTTGAGACAGAGTCTCACTCTGCTGTTCAGACTGGCCTTGAGCTCACTTTGTAGCCCAGGCTGGTCTTGAACTTGCAACGATCCTCCTGACTCAGCCTCCCGAGTACTGGGATTACAGGCGTGCGCCACCAGGCCCAGCAAGAGTAATTTCTGTTAAGTCTGTGTTTTGGCTTATGTTGGAAAGTTCTTTATTGATGTAGTTGAAATATGGAATTGTGAGAGGAATGACAATTGTTTACAAAAATATCTTTGATCACTGATTTTTTTCCTCAAAGAATTCATTAACTTAGTGGAAGAATCCATGAAAATAAGTCCAAGAGAAAATTGGTATAAAATATTAACTCTTAAAATTATTTCCTTTTCCCAAAAATATTTCAGATACTTTCAGAGTTCATTCCAAGTGCATACCATAAACTGCAGTTAAAGCATGTCCTAACAGCTCTAACACTGGGTGATGTTCATTCTTGTGCATTTAAATGACATATTTCTCAAGGACTCCAATAATTTAGTAGATACAATAGGCAAAATCTATTGTAAAATATTAATTTAGTTTTGTTTCAGATTCATAGTTAGTTAAATGTATTTTATCAATTGTTCAGTCAATTGTTATGCTTACATTTTATAAGTTAACACTGTAAAAACCTAAACAAAATAAAATTATATGCCAAATGTCTGACTCATATTAACAGTGTATATATACACTTTTATGTTACCAAATAGCAATTTCTGTAGTTGTGTATTTTGTGTTTTTATATTGTTGTTTTACATTATTCCCCCAAATAAGGCATTATTTGCCCAAATAAAATTTTATAAATTATAAATTTTAGATTATTTCTTCCCTTATTCCATGAATAATAGCCTAGTATTTACTATTTTAAATTAATAAAATAGCATATCTATTTATTTTATAAAATCTTTGAAAATAGATAATTAAATACAATCAGTTTATCTTGGTTTTGATTTTTTGTGTGTAAACAATTTTAAGATGCATTTTTAATTCATTTAAGAGTAATGTCAACACTATTACTGAAAATATTTTTAATATAGAAATTTAAGTTCTGTAAGCAAATAACTTTGACAGCAAGAATGCCCTTATTAATTAGGTTTCATGATAGATCTGTTGAAGAAATTAATTAAGCCATGTCCATAGCACCATAAATTTCGTAGGTTTATATGTATCTATACAATTATTTCTATCTTTACAATTTATTAATCCATCACCTCTAAATTGCAATAAAATTGACACATTTTGATTTTCTCAAATTCTTCTGAGGAATTGTATGAGATTAAAGGAGGTGCCCTTATGTAAAAATTATAATATTTAAAGCAAATAGCTATCTGATAAGTAGGAAATATTTTTTATGTGTTTTTTCCCTGAAACTTAATAAAGAAAGGTTCTAATAACTCAGAAAACACCCTGCTATCCAAAGGAGAGTGTGTAAGTTTTTGCCTGATTAAAAATGGCAAGAATACTTGATCTGCTAGATCTTTAAAAAATTTTTTTCAAATGAGAACTTGTTATGTGGGATTTCAATCATCTTTTTTGGAGGCAAATGAATTGAATCATATTTCAAAAGCCAACTTTCATTTCAAATTTCTTACTTATAAAAACATGACACATATGATATACTTTCATGCAAACAAGAAAAGATAACTGATGCTAAATTTGTGTATGCTGTAAACCCATTAAAATTCCTCAAATTAACTTCCTATGATGTTCATTTCAAATAAAATATTTTATGTATACTAATTCAATTCCTGTTCCGAGTTTGCCAAAAAGGTGATCAAAAGGTGATGCCAATTCAGTCTAGGCTTAGGACTTTATGGAAAAAAACGAAACTAATTACAAAATCTTCATATACTACATTTCTTAGAGTTATGTGGGATCATGAACTGCAAAACAGTGCTATATGTAGGTCACATTATGATTTTTCATGCAGTCAGTCAAGGGAATCAGGTTTATATTTATAAATTGTTAAATAAAGAAAGTCTTCATCATGGTTATCATGTTTTCCCAAATGGATTAATGAAGCATGTTCAATTTTTTTTGCTAATAGTAATATTTTGGAATCATTTGACTGGTAAAAGAATTTATTGCCTGATATTTAGAGTCTAAATTCTCTAACAAACCAACATCTTGTTTTTTATTTTATTATTATTTTTTATTTTAAAGATAATAAAACCCTACAAAACAAAACGGAATAAAACCAATCAAAACAAAGCAGTGAAATTGGTACAGAACTTCAAAGCAGGACAATAGGAAAACAACAGTGGCTGCCACAGTATATCTTGTTATCTTCACAATAGTTGCCCATTCCATCAGATATAGCAAAATCAAACCAAAAGAAAACAGAATAAAACCAATCAAAACAGAACATTGAGTAAAGCAAAACAATTAACTGGAACAAAACAGTGAGAACAATATTGGATTTCAAAGACAATATAGAAGGAAATTCCCCCTATTTGCTATATTGCATACTGTTACCCTCCCGATAGATGCTCAGATCACCAGCCCCAGGCCTGCAAAGTCAACCAAACAATATAAACATTCAGTTGCTTTTTGTACCTCAGTTGCTATCAACTCAGCCTGTCCTCCAAACCAGCCAGTTGCTTACAGCGGGGGAATTCTTGATTCTCAGCCTGTGTGCTGGTAGGCTTATGAGAGGTGCTGTCTGACTTCTCTCTTCCTGGGCCCCACATGGCTTGCATGGCTTATCAAAAAGTCTGGCTAGTTGACTTCTTAACACCAACATTTTGAAAGTTGCATTAGTTTTAAAACCACCAATGAAAACTCTTCAGCATAACAAAATTTATGTCAATGAAAACTAGTGTACAACATAGGCACATTGGTAAAAAGGTGTAAAAGAGAAAGTGGAAAGTGCACCCGACAAAATTTTGGGGCCTCAAGTACATTTTCTAGCAGATTAAGTACTGGAAGGAGTACATAGCCAAATACTGTCGCTGATTAATTGAAAGCTATCCTCTTGCCAGGAAAAGTCTTTTTGTATTTCTAGGGTTACACGTAAGTCAGTTACTTGGCAGACTCCTAAATTGGTCATGTAGGTTGTCGTGCCAGTTGAAGAAGTAGCTCCTCTAATCCATTTTTGGAGAAACTGGACAGTTAGATTTAAACCAGGCAGGAGATGTGCCATGTTGGTTACAGGTAGAAATTGAAAGTGTACCGAAGGGATTATGTACAAATTGAATTAGTTTGGAAATGAGAATGTTTGGATAATGAGGGACAGTGAGGTAAAATCAGTGTTTGGGTACTGGAGAAAAAGAGGTAAAAGTATTAAGGTGAGAAACTTATAGGTCATATATTCTGCCCTATATTTGTTAATTCCATGCAAAATTATTAATTTGTAGAATGTAAGGGGCGTTATAGTTTATTTTGTAACTTCTAATCTATTACCCTTGTTTCACCCATGAAGACCCAGTGACAATGAGAAAATTTTGCCTAGTCTTCATTCAGCAGTAGGACTAAAGCTAGGTTTTTCTGATTATTGTTGGATTCTTACTTTTTCTATCCTTCTTCAACTAGTTTTACTTCAGTATCTTGGTTCTATAATATGTATCTGTGATATATTACCAATCCCTATAGAGTTCAAATTTTCCTTCTTGTGAGAATAAAATGAAGTGATTACTTAACGTTTTACCCTTCATATGTAGAAAAGACTTTAATAGTATTAGTTCAGGTTTGTTCTATCCCAGTGTCTTGGGAATCAAAGTCTTTGAACATGTACGGATATTTGCCATCATTGAAACTTTTCTAAAATCATAAATTACAAATATTTCAAAATGACCTTTCAACTTTATGTAAAGAGCTTAGAGTCACTTTAATGAATCATTAATTATACCTACTTATTAGCATGTATTTATATAGTGCTTTGAAAATGAAGCATCACACATGAGTGTGTATACACACACACACATTTATTCTGAATGTCTATTAGTTTTTAATAAAATTCAATACTTCAAAAGCTGCCCAGAGATATTAATGATTGTTACACTGAGTTATAGCATCCTGGCAATGATCTTGAAATATGATTCTAGTTTGGAAAAAAAAATCTCATTTTATGTGAAGCATTGTTTTCCCTTTCAATAAAAAATTCAGGGAAATTCAGGTTTGAAATATTCTTATCATACTTAATTGTTGTGTTCATGAATCTTAGTAGGTGCTACCGGGAGGAAACATGCAATAGTTTCTGAGTATCAGAAAGTGTTCAGAGTGTTGATTTGCAAGTTTACTACTAAAAGGACAATTATTAGTGACATGTTTAAGTATGTGAGATGCTTCATTACATTAATTTCTTATGACTGTAAGAATCAGTAAATTACACATGCTTTATGAGATGGACTCTCTCTTTTTAACAGGAAAGTGTTATGGATTTTTAATGCAGAGAATTCTCATCCAGAAATAAATCATCAGGTTAAACAGTGAAAAATTGTTTCCCAGAGTGACATACTGCATTTTTTTTAGATTGTCAGCATTTTAGTCAAATTGTCATAGGTATTTATGAGCTTATTTAAATGAGAATATACTTTTATAGTTTCAAGTTAAGCAAGTTTATAGGTGGAATTCATTTTAAAATTGAAAGATTTTACTGAACTCAAAATTGTTCACTGCCATCCTATCTGTATTGACTTATTTTCCCATGGCAGTAGATTATTGCTTATTTTTTCTAGTTTATTAAATTCTTACATTTATGATTAGCTCATTTGACATATATTCACAACCATAGTTCAGATTTCAGAGGATCTCTATGTAGTTTTACTTCAGCTCAAATAATTCAAATGTGCTAGTTAATTATACATGAAAACTGATCTTTTAGCCTCCCACACATTGATGAATAGGCTTGATATTTACATGAATCTAAATGGTAACACTTCATTTCTCCAGACTTTCTTTTAAAATTGGCAGGTGGTGTGTGATACCATAGGCCTGTAATCCCAGCACTCTGGGAAGCTGTAGCTGAATGATCACAAATTCGAGTCCAGCCTCGGCAAGTGAGTGACTTAATGACACACTGTCTCAAAAATTAATACATATATATATATATATATATATATAGAATAGAATAAAATAAGAAATTGTGTGTGGTTGTTCCACAAGCCAGTACCTGCAGGCAGTCAGGTTTTCAACAATATTTTACCCCATGAAAGTTTCACCCAGCCCCTTCAGAAAATAAATACTAAAATTGTGTAGTTATGAAATTTCATCCTATTAATTTGTTAGTGCATGGTAGTCCATTCACCTATTCATTTGTTAATAAATTTATTCAACACATGCACTACGAACACTAGAAACATTTTGCAAAATTACTAGTTTCCTTCCATTCCAATTATGCCACTTACTAAGTTCCAACCTAGAAAACACTGTTTAAGAAAGAACAGTAGTTACTTTGGATAGTGTTACGGTTTGTATATAGATGCCCCCCGCAAGCCTCATGTAGTCTTGGAAGCAGCTGAATCTAGTGTTTGTGATGGATTGGTTGTCTAGTGCTGGGATTGGCGGTGTGAGTCCTGTACCCGCCCAGGGGTGGAGCCGACATACAAAGCAAGGTCGGAATGGGGGCGTGTTTTTCCCTCTTGGGCGGTTTGCTCTTGCCCCTTGCAGCTGCCGTGAATGGCTGCCCCTCAGCCACGCCACCCTGCCTTGGAGCCCCCTAAATAGGAACTGAAGCCCCCAAAACTGTAAGAAATAAACCTCTCCTTACTTCATTTTGGGCGTCAGGTATTTTGTCTCAACCAGGAGAGAAAAGTAACCAAGACAGTTTGTTGTGATTCCTAATATAAAAAAGCCTTGCAATAAATGTTGACATTAATCATACTTAGAAAACCAGTTAATAGAAAAATAAAAAATATTTTGTATGAAAATTTCATAGTATTGTTTAAACAAAATTCAATTTATTTAAATTTAAAAAAAATTTTTTTTTCAAAATTCAATTTTTTATAAGAAAAGTAGACTTGCTTATTCCACAATAGAGCCCAGTGGAAAAATAAAGTGACCAGCATGTGCTGAACCATGGATAAATAAAAGCCCCAGAGCAAATTATTGGAGCAAAATGTATTGAACAAAAGTAAAACTAAATGAGAAGCGTATTTCTCTCAGTTGCAGTTATCAGTCGACATAGCTTAAATAGGCACTTCATAAAGAAATCTAGACAGTAACCTATTGATCAACATTTTAACCACTAATAAAAATTAGCAATGAAATGTCAGGAAAAATAATCAATGTACTTAAACTGGATAGACACAGTCTTTTAAAATAATTGTTATAAGGCTATAATTTATTAATTCTCTGGGACATATACCATCAGAGTTCTGAGCTTCTTCATCTAGTTCACTTTATTTCACTAAAAGCATATATTCCTTCATAGATACTCTTTTACCTACAGCACAATTTCCTGAGCAATTTTCACTAACTATAGAATTTTAAGCACTCTGTATTCTTGCATACTTTACCACACACTTACACAGCTTGTATATTTGAATGAGGAACACAGTCACATACAAAGGGGTGCTCGAAGATTTGGCTATTTTCCTTGAAATGTAAGTCACTTATGCTTTATCAAAACTTGTTGTAATAACTACTATATTAGCAAAACTAAGCTATAGAATAATCCAGAAACATAGCTAACGAATGTGGAGCTGAGCCAGGCATGGTGGCACACACCTGTAATTCAAGTGCTCTGGAAAACTGAGGCAGGGAGACTGCAAATTTTGAGCTCAATCTGGGCAATTTAGCAACTGAGACCTTTATCTTAAACAATAAAATAAAAAAATTAAAGAAGGCTGGAGATACAGCTCAGTGTAAAGGGTCTGGGTTCAACCCCCAGTACCACAGAACAACAACAATGACAGCAGCAGCAGCAGCAACAACAGAAAAGCAAAAGAACATGAATATTTAATATTCTCCTAAAACTGCCTCTGAACTTCTGGTATCCTAAAACAGCCTACTGGTTCTCTAACTGTTCATATACACATAGTTATGACAATGATAGTGCTATGTCTTACAATGCCTCTTCTTGCCTAAATTATCTTTGGTTAGTTATTCTAGCCTATTTCATACATTTGGAGACATAATGGATCAAAATTGCTTTGATCTTACAAAGTGATATTGTATGTACTGGTTACCCACTGAATTCTTCTACATGTTAATAAATCACTATAAAGGAAGAAAAGGAAAAAATATATTAAAAATTCTAAGATGTATGATATTTAACAGTAAATAAAAATTTGCAACATGGAAAAAGCTTTCTACCTAAAAGATGTAGAACAGTATAAAAAGATAAGGCATAATGGGCTTATTTTCAATATGAGAATCACAGAACTATGAAAAAAAAATCCTTACCTCCTTGTGGTCACAGACTTGCATGTGAGTTGTGCTGAATAAGGAAGAAATATCATATATAAAGTATTTAAAATATTTCTTTGCCATTTTGGATACTTATTTAAGGAAGTATTTTTAAAACCAGTCTTTGTTTTTATTCTAGCAGTCATACAAGTTTTGTTTCAAACAGTCATATACAATACATTTCCAAGTTTTAGATTTTCTCCTAACATTTTAATGGGGTACCTGCAACATGCTTCTCCCAAAGAATATTAATGTTAGAGAATGACCACCATGCTACGAGTCTTATGTGTAGATCTTACAGTTACATATCAAAATTTTCCTCATCTGTTGTTATTTTCCTGAAACTTTAGGACCTTTATTTTAATATAGTCTCTGCCTTCTGCTAATCATTTAATAAAATTAAAACTCTAAAACCTATCTTTTGACTTGGAGAATTTTTGCTTATTCCATGATAGTCATGCTTCTTATTGTAAAATTGGCACACACCTGTGAATAAATAGGAAATTGCTCTTTATGACTGTGCTATTGACCTGTATAAACCTTTTTATCACTGAAGTATTTGACTGTAACATCAACCTACCTCTCAATTTAAATTGGCATTCATAGCAGTTCTCAGGTTCCAACAGTATTTCTAGTCTTGCCTTACTTATTATTTTACAGCTTAGTACGGGGAATGGTAGTGCCAAATTTGAGTCTTTATCTTAATTAGAATTGGCAAAGTAATTCTTAACTAAGACTCTGTAGGTTAATGAAAACAAGAGGGAAGTAATAAATGAGTGGTAGGATGACATCAAGTAAAGGGCAGCACAAATGAGAGTCGGTGACGCCAAGAAAAAAGATCAGCAAACCGAATGAAAGGGATCTCAGCACAGCAGATAGCAACACGTGTACACTGCTGTTGTTCTTCCCACAGTAGGCAACTTTTAACTAAAGCAAGAACACCATACATCACGTTAAACAGACTGCTAATTTTAGCACTGACCGTTAGGTAACTTTTCCCTGTATAAAATATTGATTACTTTCTACTTATAATTGAGTAGAAGTTACACTCACTAGTTTACATATAATTTTATGTTTCCAACTTTCTCGTAGCATTTTTAAAATGATTCCGATTCTCACCATGTTTTACAATTGTTTTTGCTTCCAAAGGGATGAATATTCAGATTTGAAAAGCATTATTAGGGGCATGATTAATATAATTAATAGTAAGTTGCATTACCACTGTACAATTGGTTTATACTTTTCAAAACAGTAAAGCAACTCTGACAGGTTTCAAAATAACTTGTAACTGTGTCAGGGTGATGGTGCTGTTTACAGAGCTAACTTAGTTTTGAAAGACTGTTGATTTGCCTTGGAGGTTCTTTCCAATTTAATTTAAGTTTCTCGACCAAGGAACAGCTCAAATGATTTGTAGTTTCATAAAGCATCCTGAAGGGCCATTTCATTGGCCACAGGAAATAAACTGGGAATCAGATTTCTTCTCCCTGTATGATGGAAGGCCTCTCTTACAATGCACCATACAACTTTTATTGGAAATTGTTGTATCGCCGTAAAACCAAACTCTTCACTATATTTCTGGTCATGCTCAGTGAATAAATATTTATACTATGATTTAAGCAAAGTTTATTCACTCTAAAGACCATGACCTTTCATATTAATATGATCTCCTTATTTCCAAAGACTAATTGATTTTCTTTTAAGAAATTTAAAGTATATAAAAAAGAAATCCATGCAATGTGTGTGTGCTGCTGGTCAGAGATTTCAATTTTGAAAGCTTACTGCAATAGGTCTAATAAAAACAGCAATAACAAATTCTGGTAAGAAAAAACTGCATCACTTTGGTGATTCTTCCATTTGTTTCTACTTTTCCCCTTTTCCTCTCTCTTTTCTCTCTCTCTCTCTCTCTCTCTCTCTCTCTCTCTCTCTCTCTCTGTCTCTCTGTCTCTCTGTCTCTCTGTCTCTCTCACACACACAAAACATACGCATTTCAACCTCCGTCCATATTTATGGTAGTACTGTATACAGAAATTAAAATTTTAATTCAACTGGAATTAATACTTCTCACTGATCATACATCTGCAAGCAGTATTTTTATTCCTGAGGTCCTTAAATAAAAATGCACTTTTCTTAAATTTTTATAGTAGTGTAGATGTAGTTGCAATTGCTTTAAGTGATTTTAACTTAATTTGCCTGGTTTATTATATTTTCCTCCACACATACGCATTTGTTTATGAAGTATCTTTATTAAAAGCAACTGGGAATAAATAAAACTGCATCAAATATTAATTCATACTTAACAGCTAGACTCAAATTTCGCAGGCTTTCATTCTTAAAGTTGCAGTTATTTATAAGAATTAGGACAAATAACATTGTTATATTGATGGTTTGATGAACAATGTATCATAGGCTGTTGTTCATCAAAGTGGGGGAAAATATGCAGAAAAAAACACATAGCAGTCACTGCCTTGGAGGAAACGGTGTGTCACCCACAAATATTCAACTTGTATTAGTATATATTATCAGAGAGGAACTTGTCTTTTATATATTGCCAAATGAGAAGACTATTAGTACAATGCACTGTGGTTACACTGAGAGGACTTCTGTATATAAGTAAACCAGCATTAAAGAATTCCAGAGGTGGACCCTTCCTCTGGCTATAAAGATAGACTCCTTTTTACCTCTTGGATGAATGGTCTTTGGTCAGCAACTATATCAGTGCAGGCTCAATGGTCCGGCCATCTTAGCTTGAAAGGGACATAGTTTGAAAGGGAAGGGGAGACAGCTGAACG
>RJWT010014403.1:0-21098 GCA_004365215.1 Cuniculus paca | reverse complement strand
GACCCCTCTTTGTGACTCTTGGGAATGTGTGACCTGACAGCCACCACCCAGCACCAGACGGGGTCCTGGCCACTCCGAGCGCTCCCGACACATGTCCTGTGTGGTCCCCCACCACGGTCCCCGTACCCAGGACTGCGGCCCTGGACCCGGAGCCCGACTCAGAACTGGACCGGGACCTCAACCCGAACTCAGATCCAGACCCCAACCCTGGCCCGAGCCCCACGCCCAGGATCGCAGCTCAGGACCCAGAACCCAACTTGGAACCAGACCCAGAACCAGAACCGGCCCTGGACCAGAATCCCGACCCGGACTCCCACCCAAACAGGGGCCTGAACCAAACTCACCCCCAGCAAATTGCCACACTCATCCCCACTGCCCACGCAGCCCCACGCCCCGCACCGGCCGCCGTGAGGTCACCAAGGGCCACCGCGGCCCGAGGGGTGAGCACACCTGTAGAGGGGACCGTGGAGCCACGCGCCCCGCTCCCCGACCTGTGCACCGGGACCCCCTACCCTTGATACCACAGGACCCCTTCCCTCCAGGACCCAGACCTGACCCCTGACCCTGACCCAGACCTGACCCACCAACCTGACCCCACAGACCTGACCCCTGACCCAGACCAAAGTCCCAACCCTGACCTGTTTTCGCCATCCCCAACCTGACCCTCACCCCAGACCTGATCCCTGACCCCCAACATGTCCCCATCCCTAACCTCCCTGACTCTGACCTGTCCCTCTGACCCCTGACCTATCCCTGACCCAACTGCCTGACATTTGACCTCCATGACCTTTAACCCATCATTCACCACTGACCTCTTTCCCCCACCCATAAGCATGTCCCCAGACCCCTAACTTTCCCTGCCTGGAACATTGGCCCTATCCACTCACCTTGGCTCCTCACCTTTACCCTGTCCCCAGGGTCCTGTGGCAGGAGGAACAAACTGGCTAGGACCGGCATGGAGCTGGTGGAGAGGACGCGGCTGTCATCCACCTCCTCAGGTGGAGCTGGCAGAGGAGAAAGTAAGTACTGTGCATTCCTGTCCTGCCATCCTGGGCCCTATGGGGGTGGTATGTCCAGGTCACAGCTGGTGCGGGACCATCCCAGGGAGGGGGTGACAGAGGCCGCCTGGGCTTCTCAGAGTGCCCAGCCCAGGCCGTGCTTGCCTTGTCAGCCTGGACCCATGTTCTCTGATGAACACCTGAAGTACTAGCAGCAACGCTGCTATTGCAGGTGGGCACGTGTTCAGCTGTGGAGGACCTACGGTCCCTGTGCCCTCCCTGTGGACCCTTGTGCTCTCCCTGCAGCTGCTATTGTCCTTCTCCTCTGGCCAGCAGATGGGTGCCGTAGTCTCTGTGTTTTAGTGTGCATGTCCCTCATTGCCCATGGAATTGGGGCTAGGCGTGTATGTGGGGAGCCCGCCACATGTGGGTCTGGAGAGAGGGTATTGCAGGGGTTGGGGCATGACATGGACCCAGGGTGCTGCTACCTTTAAGTAAGTGTACTTGTGGGGATCCCGATGGTTGGGTGAGAGATTCCAAGAGGGGCCTGGTGCCAGGGAGGCTTTGGGCCACTCCAGGCCATGCTGTGGGCAACAGGGGATGCCCCTGGAGAAGAGCTGCCAACCTGGGGGTCAGGGACCAAAGGAAGCCACTCATTCCCTGGCCACATATTTGAGAGGTCCAGAGAGGATCTCATCCCCAGTACCAGAGTAGCTGGATATCCATGGGGGCACGGGAGAGAGGATGAGGAAGGTGTATTTGTCACTGTCCCACTGCTGAGACAAAATACTCAACACCTACAATGTAAAAGAGGAAAGGTTTGTTTTGGCTCATAGTTTCAGTGAGTTCAGTCCATGGTCAGTTGGCACCAAGGGAGGAAGCCAATCTTGGAAGGAAAGCTACCCATGGGAAGAGAGAGAGTGGAGGAGCCAGAGCTGCACCCTCCACAGGCACAGCCCCAGGGCGCCACCTCCAGCCAGGCCCCACCTCCTCATAGCACAGTCAACAGTGGGTAAATCCACTGATGAGTACAGTGCCCCATGGTCGAATCTCCTTCCAGAGCTCCTCCCCTGAGCACAGGAGCCCATGGGGACTTCTAGATCTAAACCATAATAGCAGGGTGCAGCCTGGTGAGGGATGGCAGGGGCAAAGGGGCAGAAGAGCTACCAGGGTCTGGGAACCTGGGGGGCTGAAGCTCAAGGCAAGGCCCAGGTGAGGGCAGGGCAGACAGTGCACAGGAAGGGTACACAGCAGCAACCTCTGGCATCTGTGTCCTGGGGTCTAGTCGCCAGCTGATCAAACAGTCACCTGGATGCGGTTTCCTTTGGTTTGTCTATTTTTCTTCTATAGAATTAAAACAAGGAATTTCTCGAGATTCAGCTTCTTCCCCTAAAATAGATAGATACAAAATGGCAAGACAGTTAACGGAAAAGGCAATCAAGGTAAGTCCTCAGTGGGGGGATGCTTTATAGAAATGGAAATATAAACAGGGTACAGTGCCATACACCTGTAATCCCAGTACTCTGGGAGGCAAGAGGATGGAGAGTTCGAGCTCAGTCTGGGAGACTTAATGAGATCCTGTTTGAAAATTTTAAAAAATTAAAGATAGGCTGGGGATGTAGCTCACTCCAAAGGCTCTGGGTTCAATTCCTAGTACCACTGGGGATATAACTCTGCGGCACAGTGCTTGCCTGGCAAGCACAAGATCCTGAGTTCGATTTATGGTGCCAAAAAAATAAAAGACCAATTGCAATTCTCAGCACCACAAAAACAAAACGGAAGAAAAAGAAATTTATTTTGGAATTGGGACAGCGTGTCACCTCTGGCCTGGGCAACCTTGTCCCGCGTGCAGGCCTGAGCAGCCTCACCTTTTGTTCAAGCTGTGTGACCTCAAAGCAGGTGTTGTGTCCTACCCCAGCTGCAAAGGGCAGCCCTGCTGCTGCAGTATCCTGCCGTTGTCCATTCACCCTGGCAGGAAGCTCCAGGTGTCAGGGCAGGGATGGCCCCTCAGTCACTCAGAGAGCCTTGGAGTCACTTCACACCGCTGTCCCCTGGTGGGGGTGACACTGTTGGAGTGGAGGAGAGGAGCTTGGGAATCATGACCTTGCCTTGCCACTGGGCTGCATGTGGGGACTCTCTGCTCCATCAGCAGGTGCATTATGGCTTGGGGGAGACTGAGAAGGTGCTAGCGTTCTATAAACTGAAGCAGCAGCTCCGTGTCTGGTGCCCGGGGAATGCAAAGGTCAGACATGCCCTGGAAAGGCTGCTTCTCTGTCTCTATTGCATGTCCGTTTCTGCAGCTCAAGGGGTCTGGGCAGGGTGAGTATACTGAGAAAGTCCACATCCTCTTCCTGTAAGGCTCTTCTAAGGCACAGCATGCATAAGACACATGCAAGCTGTGAGTGCGAAGTGGTAGCATCACAGTCTGGACAGGGAGTGTGGCACCTGGCGCACACCTGGCAAACAGCATGACCAGGGCCTCCCACCCCTCAAAGGCCCCCAGGTCCCTGAAGCCCTGGGTGCTGTCCATGGCCTTCTGGCCTTTCTGGAATTTCATATGAGGAGGCCCCACCAATTCCTTTTCGGTTTTTCTTCTGGAACTTTTGAACTTTCAGGCATTTAGTGCTACAAATATCCCTCCAAGTGCTGCTTCGACTGCATTTCACACACTTTTATTTTGTAGCATTTTTTTAACGTTCAGTCCAAAGTATTTTTTTTGTAATTTTTATTTTAAAGACAATAAAAAACAGAATAAAGCCAATCAAAACAGAACAGTGTAAGTGATCCAGGACTTCAAAACAAGATAATAGGAAATCAACAATGGTTACCATAATGCCTCTTGTTGTCTTCAAAATAGCTGCCCATACCCTCAGACATAGTAAAAATCAAACAAAACAGAACAGAATAGAACCAATAAAAGCAAAACAATGAACCTAATAAAGAACTTCAAAACAAGATAATATTAAATCCAAAATGGCTGCAATAATATATCTTGTTATCTTCAAAATAGCTGCCCATGCCATTGGATATAATAAAATCAAACAAGACACAGCAGAATAAAACCCAACCCAACAAAACAAAGAAAAGATACAAGACTTTAAAACAAGATAATAGGGAATCAACAATGGCCCCCACCCTCAGAAGGAGACCCCCCCCAGGTGCTACATTGCATATTGTTATCCTCTGAATAGATGATCAGACCACCAGCTTTAGACCTGCAAAGTCAGGGAAACACTGAACACTACAAGAAATAAGTTGGATTTTACCCCAATAGCTATCATCACAACCTGTTTCTCCGGATTAGCTGGTTGCTTACATCGGGGTGTGGGGGTGTGGGTGGGGCTGTTGGAGCCTCTTGTCTCCCATCCCGAATGCCGGAAGGGGCTGGGGTCTGGCTGTCCCCCTGGCAGCCTGTGCATGGTGCTGTGCATGGCGCTGATTTGCAGGGAGGGCTTGCTTCTTGTGGACTTCTTGTTCTCTTCTCCTCCAAAGTATTGTATAAATTTGTGTTACTACTTTTTCACAGACTCCTGGGTTACTGGAGAGTGTGGCTCTTCATGTCTAAGCTGTGGACTTTTGTAGTTGTAGTTGTTTTGTCTTTTAGCTGCTTTGGCAGTAGCTGAGAATGTGGTTTATGTGATTACTCCACGGAGCTTTACGAGACTTAGCTCTGCCTGTCATGGTGTTGTTATGGGGGGAGCATCAGTGTAGACTGCCCGGATCCCGGGGAAGAGCTGGTAGCCCATGTCGCTCCTAATGTCTGTGGCCCTGTTCTGCCATTGATGAGAAGCAGGTAGCCATGCCCACTTGTGGATTTATGCTTTTATTATTCTTGTCCTCTTAGCAGGCCATGGAAATGATCTTTCCAGTGAATCAGTCTATTAAAAACTATGAAATGGTTTCTGTACTGTCATCATGCCTATCTGTCCCTAAGACTGCATTCTTTCATACATAGATCCTGTTATTTCCTAACCTATGTGTAGGTTTGTTGGTTTTTTTTTTTTTTTTTCTGATCTCCTGTGAATAACAGAGTTGACTCTGAAACAGAGAACTCTGGTCAGGGCCTCTGCCCTCCCACTGGAGCATGCAGCGTGTTCCCTACCTGGGCTGTGCCTGCCCGTGGTCACTGTGTCTCACCCCTCTCTCTCCCTTGTCCTGTTTGCTCACTTTTGTTTCCATTGTTTCCTGGTTGCTATGGGATGGGTACTTTTTAAAATTCCATTTTTGGACTTATGGGAAGATGGTGGAACAGTAAGCAGCAGAGTAAACAGACTCTCTGAGGGAAACAGTTCAGATGCTGGAATAAAGCATCATGGGGAGGACAAGAAGGAAGGAGGTGGGTCCCCTGGACCCAGGAAGAATCTAAAATGTGAATTGAAGCCCACAGAGAGAGTAAAAAGAAAAACTTAAATGAAGAAGAAGGTGGTGGCTGGTGGCACCTTAGCCTGGAGCCAGACTCACCCTGTGAGAGGAGCTGCTGAGCCTGAGGATGCACGGTCACAGTAACAGTGGCTGCTGGCAACCTGAGGCCTCTGCAAAGAGACACAGCAGTGGAAGAGAGTGGCAGATGCGGAGGTCTCCACTGGCTGGCAGTGAATGCAGGGGACTCAGTCCTTCTGCAGGAGAGAGTGATTGGCTGGGAGACATTCTGGAGTCGGGCAGGATAAGCTGGCTTCTTCTAGCAGCTCCAGGTTAGGTGCAGACCCACGGAAGTTGTTTGGACTGGGTCCTGCTTCTGTGTGCGTTCCAGCTGGCTCTGCTCCCATGCAGACTCTGGGGGCCCTTGTAGGCCAGTGCCCCACAAGGTCTGGAGGCACTGGCACCTGCTGTCAGATGCCCGTGGCCAGCACTGGCTGGAGGGACTGAGAAGTCTCACTTCAGAGAAATTGTAGCCAATGCCAGAAGTGCCTGGAACCCTACTACCTATGTGTATGGGAAGAAACCAGGAATATGTCAAGATGAAGAAACAAAAGGCAATCTCTGGCATCCAACCCAAGCAGCACAAGTCCAGGAGAGGTAAACACAGAAGAGATCAGGAGTCCACACCTGAAATGTCTGAAGTGATGTCAACTGAAGTAAAGAAACAATTTCATGAGGCTATAAAGGAAATTAAAACAGAAATACTATCCCAGGTAAAACAAGAAATAAAAAATATAGTGAAAGAATTGCTAAGCACCTGTAAAGAAGACTAGATAAAAAATAGAGGAGCATAGGAAAATGAGGGAAACCATGAAAGAACATTATAAGAGAGATTTGGAATGCATGAAACAGATTCAAAGAGATATCCAGGAAATTAAAAACTCCATTGAAAGCTGGCAAAACCACTTGAAAGAAACTGAAGATAAGACTTTCAAACCTTGAAGATAGGTTTGCAGCTTGTGATCACGAAAGGAAAGATCTCTTAAAAATAACAAGGAACCAGGAAGCAACAATTCAATGACTGCAAGACAACTCAAAGAAACATAACTAAGAATTAAAAATGTGAGTGAAAAAGCAGGGGTCAAGACAAATGACATCAGGACCCTATTTACAGAAATAATATCAGAGAACTTCCCAAGCATGGGAAAAGGAAGTGACATTCAAATAAGTGAGGCATATAGACTCTAGCTAACCATAACCAAAACAAATCTACACTCAGACATTATAGTAATCAAGATCCCAGAAATTCAACACAAGAACAGAATATTAAAAGCTGTTAGAGGAAAAAAAACAGCTCACCTGTAAAGGAAAACCCATCAGAATCATGCCAGACTTCTCAGCACAAACCAAGTCAAGAAGAGGCTGGAGTGAAGTATTACAAGTCCTGAAAGAAAACAGCTACCAACCCAGACTGATGTACCCTGAAAAACTTTCTTTCAAAATTAATGGAGAAACAAGATACTTCTGTGACAAAGAATAACTCAAGGAATTCATGACCACCAAACCAACCCTACTAAGAATACTAAAGGACATTCTGGAGAGACATAAAAAGGACCACGGTCTCAGGAACAACAGCAGAGGGGGACCATCAAGTGGGGCCAGTTGATTGAATGGAGAGGAAAAATAGGGAGCCAATGTCAGGAAAATAGCATGGGCAGAGACAACGCAGTGCAAGAGGGCCATAACTATTAATGTAGATGGCCTCAACGCACCAATAGTAAGAAACACAGGCAGAGTATATCAGGAGATAGAATCCATCAATATGCTCTATACAAGAAACACATTTAGCTAGAAAGAAAATTCATAGACTGAAGGTCAAAGGAGAGAGAACAATACCCTATGTGACAGGGAGCCAGAAAAAAGGAGGGGTAGCTTACCCATCAACTACAGAATGGGTGAGTAAGACATGGCATTTTTTGTGGTGGAAACCTACTCAGCCATAAAGGAAGATAACCTCAAGTCTCTTGTAGGTGAATGGAGGCAACCTGAGATCATGCTCATGCATGAAATGGTTCAGAGTCACATGGGTGAATTTCGTGTTCTTTCCCTAGTATAACGAACTAAAGGAGAAAGAAGTTACGGGATCTAAAATGCACAATACATATTGGGGAAGTTAAAGGGGAGGAATTATCTAAAAAGGGATGGAAGTGGCCACTGTTAATCTATTATCATGATTTGAAACTCATATTGTCTTCATTGTTCTGATAAGTTTCATTTTATTGTTTTGTTTGATTTTATTATGCTTGATGGCATGGACAGCTATTTTAAAGATAACAAAATATATAATTGCTGCCATCGAGGATATCCAATTATTTTGTTTCAAAACCCTGTATGGCTTTCATTGTTTTGTTTTGACTGATTTTACTCTATTCTGTGTTGTTGATTGTATTATGTCTGAAGGTGTATTCTGAACTATTCTGAAGATAACAAGAAGCATTATGGTAGCCACTGCTGCTTTACTAGTATCTTGAAGTTCTGTATTGGTTACATTGTTCTGTTTTGTTTACTGGTTTTATTTTGTTCGATTTGATTTATCCCTGATGGTATGGGCAGTTATATTGACGCTAACAAGAGGCATATGGTACCCATTATTGGTTGCCTTTTACCCTGCTTAGAAGTCATCTACCATGTTCATTGTTTTGTTGTGATTGACTTTATTCTATTTTATTTTGTTTGGTTGTATTCTTTTTTTAAAAAAAATTCCATTTTCTCTGCCTTATATGGCTGAACTATTACACTCTGTTTTGTTTTTGTGGTTCCCATAGGAATCATATTTGACTATGAAAATCCATCCTTATTTTAGTTATTAAATTCCCAGTAACCAGCAAGCAGGGTGCAGAGGGCAGGATTCAGGCAGCACCGGGGGTTCAGCCTTGCCTGGCAGGCCCTGGACACAGCCGGGAAAAGTTCTGAGCCCTGGGGGTACAGCTTAGGGGGTCCCCTGGCCAATAGGAATCCTGAGGTGCTAGAAGTCAGTTCCAGGTACCAGTGACAGGCTTCCTGGATGAGCCATTGTCCCCTTTCCTGTCCCAGGCAAGGAATGAGTCACCCGCCCTTAGCTGCATGGTGCTCACGCCCCTGAGCACCCTTCTCCCTGTGGACATGGTATTGCACAGCAGGCCGTCCCCACGTCCTGTCTGTCCCCAGCTTCATGCTGGTCTTGCATGGTGCCCTTTAGAATGGCACCATGGTGAGAGCTTGTGTGGCAGGGAGAGCGCACAGCAGGCAGAAGCCGGGACATTTGGGGTCAGGCTTGGGCCCTTATAACAAGTGGCTCTGGGAGAGCCGCCCCTCCTGAGACACATCAGCCATGCAGGGAGAAGCCCTCCGTCCACCTGTTGCCATTCGACATTGCTGCAATTGCTCTGGGCCCTCAGGGACAAACGTGTCCACATGTGGCCATGGCCACCCCTCCTGCCCATGTCCGGGGCAGCTCTGTGCTCCCTGCCATCAGCCCCAGGCTGCCTTATCCCCAAGCAGCTGAGCCATGAACGAGCAGTGGCCACAGGGTTCCCACACCGTCTGACCTGGTGGCTGCACTGCCTGCTCTCCCATCCTGGGCTCCTGCCTGCCCTTTGTTTGCCCCAGGCATCCTTGACCCTGTAGAGCATGATGGGGGACAGGTGGGCTCTGCAGAGAAGAAAGCAACACAGGAAATCCCTCAGGCCTGTTGCCCAGCTGGGGCTCCCACATAGCTGCATCTCCTCTCACCCCTGTGTCCAACACCCAGAGCAGGGACCGCTCCCCACAGCTCCCAGCTGTGTATGCGAGAGTGAGTGTGCAAGTGAGTGTGTGAGCCTGAGTGTGTGGCTCTGCACCGGGCCTCACAAGGAAGTAGACACATGGAGCAATGATGTCCTTCCAGTGGGTTGTGGGTGAGCTCTGCATGAACATGCACACGCAGGCCCACACTCACCTATGCACACGTGTACATGCACATGTGCACATGCACACACACAGGCACACCCCTGCTCCTGCTCCAGCAGCCTCGACACCCTGCTCTGCACAGGACACACTGTCCCTACTGGACAATCCTGTGGTCGCCTAGAGGATGTCACCCCTCATTCTTTGGTGCTGTGGCCCTTTCAGGAGAAGAAGATCTTTGCCATCTGTGGACACTACCCGGTGATCCGGGCCACTCTTCAGAGGAAGGGCTGGGTGGAGAAGAAATCCCACTTCCTGTCCAAGGTCCTCCCGGGCCCTGCGGATGGAGACGAGGGGGCCACTGGTAGAGTATCAGGGACATCTGGTCCTCCCGCATAGGGTGTCCTGCATGTGAGGACACCCGCACCTGCTGGGGTCTGACCCACCATCCTTCCAGCCCCAGGCGTCCTATCTGGTACTGGCCACTTCCTGGCATCCCCAGGTTCACATTCATCCCTGGCCATCCCTCTTTAAGCCCCAGCTCCCTGCAGGCCATGCCAGGCTCCCACAGTGCTGCTGGTCATCCCTAGACCTCTGCCCAGTTGGTCTGCTCTGGACAGGTCCCAAGGTCATGAAGGCCTGGTTCAAACATCCCCTCCCACCTGCACCTTTGGTCCTGAGTCTGCCGTGCTCACCCTGAGGGTGTCTGGGCCTCCGGGCTCCCAGGCACAGCCCTCAGTGGGAGCAGGAGGTCCATGAGGGGTGGGGCACCCGGAGTGACCACATTGCCGTCTGTCAGCTGTGGGGACCGAGTGTGGCCGGGCTCTCTCATGTGTGTCGTCTGCAGATAATAAACGTGCTGAGGTCCAGGAAGATCAGGAAGTGGCCTCAGGAAAAGCAGAAGACATCCACGATGTGATGGTAGGTCCCCTCACAGTGCGTGAGCTGGCCTCTGCCCTCACACTCGCCTCACTGGGGCCTGGTGGCAGGGAGTCACCACAGCCTCCGCACCAGGCAGCCAGGGCCCAGTGGGCACAGGGCCAGAGTGGGCTGGCTGAGTGGGAGGGGGTCCCGGAGAAGCTGGCTTCCTCCCTGCCCCATAAAGGGCCACAGCTGCACCTGTAAGTCCTCTGTGAATGTGGGACCACAGGGTGCTGGAGACCAGGGCTGGGGTGGCAGCCAGGTCTGTGGGAGCCTAGTGCACATAGCAGCTGCCCCTGCCTTGCCTCCACACCCCACTGTGGGTCCTCTGGGGCTCAGTCCATCACACTCCTCCATGGAGAGGATACAAAGGCTCATTCCAGGCCAGGTGTCTTGGTTACCTTTTTCTCATTGCTGGGACAAAACACCTGATGCCCAAAGTGAAGGAAGGAGAGGTTTATTTCTTGCAGTTTTGGGGGTTTCAGTCCATACTCAGCTGGGAGGTTGGCATGGCTGAGGGGCAGCCGTTCATGGCAGCTGCAAGCGGCAAGAGCAAACCTCGCCAAAGAGGAAAAACACGCCCCCATTCCGACCTTACATTGTATGTCGGCTCCACCCCTGGGCGGGTGAAGGACTCACACCGCCAATCCCAGCACTAGACAAGGAGTCAATCACAAATGCTAGATTCAGCCGCTTCCGTGACTACATGAGGATTGGGGGAGCCATCTATATACAAACCATAACACCAGGTATGGGGTCGCACATGTGTTATCCCAGCACTCTGGGAGGCAGGGGAGTCTAAGTTCAAGTCCAGCATGGACAACTTAGCAACTTAGGGAAACCTTGTTTCAAAATAAAAAAACAGATGTAGCTCAGTGTAAAGGCCATGAGTTCAATCCCTAGTACCTGAAAAGGAAAAAAAGAAAAGAGAGTTAACCACAAAGTGGGAGAAGATATTTGTAATACATACAACTTTAAAGACCAAGATACATACAAGGACATGAGTAGAAATCTAGAACGTGACCTGTAGAAAACAGGCGAAGACGTGGCCACCACCTCCCAGGGGCAGCGAGCACAGGGTTGGAAGCACATGGCATTTGCTGCATTTCTACATGGCAGCAGTTTGCCCACTTCTCTAGTCTACTTGGTGCTGCTGTAAAGGAGCACCAGGACCATGGATTCACCTGGAGGCTGGAGTCCAGGTCCAGGCACCCCACAGAGCAAGGCTCCTCCTGCTGTGCCACCCGTGATGGAAGGGCAGAGGGCTGAGTGTCAAGACAGGCCTCAGCCTGCACCCTTCTCTGCACACCCTGCTCTTTTCAGGGTTTAGCCCGGGATTCCAGCACACACTTCTGGGGACCCACTTAGACCACAGCCGCGGCTCTGGGAAGCCTCTACATGCAGCCCAGAAGGGAAGCAGGGTCTCAGCCCGGCCTGTGTGGCCAGGGCCAGGCACCAGCAGCCTCTCAGCTTCTCAGGACGGACACGCCCTGACTGGGGCTGACGTCTGGGGGGGCACCCCCCCCGCTCGGGTGGCTGAGTCCTCGTTGGTCCTCCCATGCTATAAACAGGGTCCAAATCCCATTCCTAGAGCTCCACCCTTCAGCCCCTATCACTTCCCAGGGGCCATCTCATTGGAGGTGAGGACATCAGTCTGTGAACTCAGGGACACGACCTATCTTCAGAATAAATGGGGGACACACAGGCAGCAGTGGGCTGGGGGGTGACAGGCGGGAATTTCCACTCTGCACTGATGCACAACCTAGGGCCTGGGGTCACTGTGCCCCTCTGTGCTTGACACACTTATGTAACATGCTGGAAAATGAGATTTCCACCAGAAAGTGACAGTGAAACCCATGACAGTGCTCTGAGGCAACAACAGAAAGAACAGCGTGTGTGGAGTCCAGGCAGACCCGAGCTTTGCAGATGGGGGCGGGTATGTGGAGCAGGCAGGAGGAGGCTCCAGCCAGGCACTACCAGGGGACCAGAGCGGGAGGGTCCACATTGCAGGACCTCGAACATGGGCCACGCACGCACACGTGTGCTCCCGTCCACATGCCACGCATGCTAGTCTGTGGGAGCTGACCCAGAAGCGTCATCAGCGGGGCCGGGGGCAGGGGCTACCTAGGACTGGGGGGAGCTCTTTTTCACGGTTAGAAGTTCAGAGCAAACGCATGCAGCTGCTTGTGGGTAGAAAGTCACTGGCAACACGGATACAACCCTCAGGTGCCCGCTGCACCTCAGATCCCTCCACCCTGCTCTGTGCAGTGGGGGCCCCACCTCTCAAGGAGGGGAGGAACCACACAGGAGCTTTTTCCTTGTGGACTCTGTCCTGGTTCACGGAGCATCCTGGTCACCCCATGATGGCAGGTGGCACCTTGAGCCACACCTGGTCGCCTAGGGAGGGCAGCTCAGACCACACGCTGGGCTCAGGCAGGGGACACAACCGGCTTCTGGGAAGAAGACTCGTGTGTGGTCACAGTAGCTCCCATGCCAGCCTGGACGGGCCATCGGGAGTGTGTGGCCCACAGCCGAGTCAGAGCACTCAGTTAGCCTGTGGCTGGTTCCCACCCTGCAGATTGGACCCAGGGCCTTCACACTGAGCTGCAGCCCCAGCCTTTATCCTTTACTTTTTATTTGGACACAGGGTTTCATCAAGTTGCCCAGGCTGGGCTCGAATCTGCAGTCCTCTTGCCTTGGCCTCCAGAGTACTGGGATTACAAGCGCGCACTGCCATGCCTGGCTTTCAGCTCTGTCCTGACCGTCCAGAGGAAAGAAACGTGGATGGTGGTGTTGATAGAGGTTTCTGCTTGCCAGTCCAGGTTGGTAAAGAATGAGACTCCGTACTTCCTCTGGACTGTCAAGAGGGACGTTGTAGATTATCACAGCCTGAGCTCCGACCAGATGCTGAACCACTTCGGGAAGACGGCGTCCTTCACCACCAAGGTGGGTGGAGGGCGTGGCGCTGGGCTTAGGGCGGCTGCTCTGTGCCTGAGTGGGGCCTGGGGCTGCTGGGCTCTGGGTCCTCCCTGATTCCTTCCTGATGGCCTTCAGGGGGTACCTGCTGCAACCCCTCCCTCCCCAACTTTGCTCTGTGTCCCGGTGGCGCCGGGACTCAGAAGTCCCTCCTCATGAGGCACAGGCCAAGCCCAGCTTGGTGCCCAGTTGGGCAGGCACTGGCTGCCCCCATGGGTCCTGACTCTTCTGTCCCTGGAGATCGGGCTGTGTGTGAACATGCGGAGCCTGCCGTGGTTCGTCCAGGCGAACCCCGACGCCTTCTTCCCGCGCTGCTACAGCCTCTGCACAGAGAGCGAGAGGCAGGAGTTCGTGGGTGAGTGAACGGGCCATCAGGGACCTCTGCTCCTTAGGCTGGGTGTGCAGCGAAGGTGGAGGGGCGAGGCCTGGAGGTGCCAGGCTGGGCTCTTGGCAGGCTGCAGAGGGGCTCAGCGAGCTGGTTCTGGGGAGGGACCTCAGAGGCCCTGTGGGGGGTCCTCTAGATTGTGGGGTAGGGCCTGGGGGAGGACCAAGGAGAGGACAGGCAGGGAGGGGCTGAACAGCAAGCGTGAGCCTTGGTGTCTTCCAGATGATTTTCGGCGCACCATGGCCTCCAGCATCCTTAAGTGGGTCATCAGCCACCAGAGCTGCCCCAGAAGCAGGGTCAGGAGCCGGAAGGAGGAGGCCCAACCTGGTGAAGAGGGCAGCAGGACAGGTGCGGGGGATGGGGCCTGGGACCGTCTGGGCAGGGCCTAGCATGGTGGTGCTGAGTGTCCGAACGACCCTGGGTCCCGAGGCAAGGTCACCTCCAGTTCATGCTGTGCCTCGCAGTTTGTGAGTCTGCGACATCACAAGCGTCCTGCTCAGGGCTCTGCAGCACCCTTCCTCCCATGTCACTGAGGGTCCCTGAACCCTGCAGCCTCTGTGGTCTCTGCAGAGCGGCCTCTGCTCTTGAGGGATGTAGGGGCAGGGGGCCCACATACTTTTAAGATTTTGTTCACTTTAATAAAGTGGACTTTTTAGGGTACTGTAGGTTCCCAGGAAAACGAGCAAAGGCTCAGAGGCTTCCTCCCTGCCTGGCCCCCATGCACGGCCAGCCCCACTGTGGTCCCCACTGAGCGTTGCCCCTGACCCAGTGTCGTAAGACACATGTTGGTGTATTCGTTTGTTGTTCTGTGGTACCTGAGACTGGACCAGGGAGCACTGAGCTACATCCCAGCCTTTTTCATTTTGAGACAGGATCTGGGCAGGTTGCCTGCACTCACCTCAGACGTGGTCCTCCCGCCTCTGCCTCCTAGGTAACTGGGATTGCAGAGCAGTGCTGCCCTGCTGGGAATCACACTGCAATGTTAATGAGTGCGCCTGAGCAAACAGTGACTGTGACTCAGGCAGCCCCAGGCCACAGCAGGGGAAGAAGGGGAAGACTTTAGATTGGCTGTGGACACAGCAAAACCGTTAAAGTTTGAGCAGTTGCCTCCTTTGGGCTGTCTTGGTGTGAAGCTCAAGATGTGTAACCGAGCCACCTATCCCCCCGCGACCTGCTGAGGTTACTCCAGGAAACTGCGGGTCCTTTTGTGGTCCCTGGCTTGGCTTTCCCAGAATGTCACATGGCTGGAATCACACAGGCTGCAGCCTCTTCAGACTGGCCCCACTCACTCAGTGGCAAACCTTGAAGGCTCTTCACGTCTTTTCCTGGCTCGGTTGCTGGTTTGCTTTCGGTGCGAACCAGAGTTCCACCGTCTGGCTGGGCCACGGTCTGTGTGTCCCCCACCCTGAAGGATGTCTTGATGCTTCCAGACCTCAGCAGTCAAGGGTGAAGCTGCTGCAGACGTCTGTGTGCGAGCTTCGGTGGGACTGAAGTTTTCAGTTCCTTTAGGTGACTGCTGAGGAGCTCGACTGCCGGATGATGTGGCATGAACGTGATTTGTTTTTGAAGAAGCTCCCGGCTGTTTTGCATTCCCTGCCAACATGAATGTGCGAAGTCCCGCTGCTTCGCCCTCTTATCTGCACAGTGTCTGGACTTCCTCCCTTCTGCTGGGTTTGTCGTGGCCTCACCTCGTCGTGTTCATGGCAGGTCCGTGGTGACACACGCTGCTGTGCATCTTTTTTGTGCATCTGTCGCTGTCTGTCCCTCTCCTTTGGTGATGGGTCTGCTCCCCGGTTCGGTTTTAAACTGGGCTGTTCATTTTCTTGCAGTTGAGTTTTAAGGGCTCTTTGTTTACTCTGGACACTGCCCATGTGAGACGTGGACGAGTATGTTCTCCCCGTTTCCAGAGTCTTCCCATTTCCCACTGTCCCAACGGCTTGGGAGGCCCTGGGAGTTAACTTTCCCGAGGGGGTGACGTTAGTTTTGTTGCACATGGGTGTGCAGTTGTTCAGACCGCTGGTTGTTCAATCCGTCTCTGCCCCATTGTTCCTGTGTCCCTGAGTCAAAGATCAGTTGACCAATGTGTGTGCATCTTTTTTGGGCTCTATTCTGTTACAGGGATCTGTGTGTTTTTTCAGCACTAGCTCACGGTCTCAGTTATGGTGGAGATACAGCTTTTGAGGGCAGGCAAGGCCGGTCCTCTGATTTCACTCTTCTGTAGTACTGAGTTGGCTGTCTTGGTCATTGTCCTCTCTACATAATTTTAGAGCCAGTGTGTCCAGGTTTGTGAAATAACTGCTGTGATTTCCATTGGGATTGTGTATAGGCCACGATAGGAAGAATCGATGGATGTCTTAATAGAACCAAGTGTTGGAGCTGGGGATTTAGCTCAGCGGCATAAGTGCTTGCCTGGCAAGCATGAAGTCGTGAGTTCGATCCCCAGTACCAAAGAAACAAACAAAAAAAAGAAAGAAACCGAGTCTTTCTTGTTGTATACATGAACGATCTCTCCACTTATTTAGTTCTTTGACAGCATTCTTCAGAGTTTTGTAGTTTTCTGCATATAGATCTTATACACATTTTGTTAGATTTATTTATACCTAAAGACTTCATTCTGAGGCTGCACATGTGAATGGCATTTTGTTTTAATTTCAAATTCCAACTGTTCATTGCTGTTGTACAGGAAAATGATTGACCATAATCACTTATTGTTTCTAAGGGTTTTTGTTTTGTTTTGTTTTGTTTTTCTTTGATTCTTTTGGATTTTCTACATGATTCTGCCATCTGTGAATAAAGACAGTTTTATTTCTTCCTTCTGTATACTTTTCTTTTACAGCTTTGGCTAGGATTTCCAATACAGTGTTGAAAAGCAGTGTAAGAGAGAATAGCCTTGCCTTTTTCTTTATCCTAGCAAGAAGGCTGCTAATTTCTCACCCTTAAGAATGATGCTAGCTCTATGTATTTGTGGTTATTCTTTACTATGTTGAAAAAGTTCTCCTCTATTCCTAGAATGCTAAGAATTTTTAACACTAGTGGGTATTGGATTTTGTCATGCTTTTTTGCCATCTGACAGTTACCTTTTCTTTGGCCTGTTGATGTGATTCGTTAAGTGTTTGAGTTAAGCTTGGTGTCATCAGATGCGGGATGATGATGGGCAATCAGACTAGAAAGGTGAAATGTTAAGTTTACTGCTCCAAGTACCCAGGTCCAGGTGACAACCAGGGACAGGACATCAAGATGTAAATGGAGGCACCATCAGGTGAATTTCAAATGTCGATCCAGCCTTTTATAACCTGAAGAAATCCTCCTTGATTGTGTATAGTTATTTTTCTACTGTGGGATTAAATTTGCTAATATTTGATTGAGATTTTTGCATCTATGTTCAGAGAAAGAGATCTGTAGTTTCCTTTCCCCGTAATGGTTTTAGCATCAAGGTAACATGACCTCGTCGGATGAGTTCAGAGTGTTCCTTCTGCTTCTTCCTTCAGAGAGATTGCAGAGAATTAATATAATTTCTTCCTTACATATTAATTTTCTGCACTGATCAGCTTTCCATTGCTGGGACAAAACACCTGATAAACAGCTGAAAGGAAGCCAAGGTCTTTGCACGGTTTCCGAGGTTCCAGTTCGAGGTCAGCTGGTTCCACAGTTTTCCGGCCTGTGGTGAGCCAAAAGCATCCCAGCAGCAGGGCGTGGGGCAGAAGGCAGGGAGGGAGGGGACAAAGCAGAGCCCCAAAGGAAGGAGTCAGGGGCAAGACGAGTCCCCAAGGTGACTCCCCCATGACCCCCTCCCTTCAGATAGGACTCGCTCTTGTTTCTATCACTTCCCAGCAATGCCACAAAGTGATCTCAGCAATGGGTCAATGCGCTGAGGACGTTAGAGCCCTTCAGATCCCACCACTTCTGAACACGTGAGCCTTTGCAGGGATATTTTAGATTCAAACCATTGCATGTGTGCTAGGGTTTGCCAGTGAGCCTGCCTGTGCCTGGTTATTTCTGTTTTGGAAGGTTTTAAATTTTTGATTAAAATTCCTTTTACATGCAGCATGTTATGGTTCATGTCTAGACATCCCCTGAAAGCCTCAAGCACTCACAGGTGAGGGTTTTAGGAGGTGACTGGAGCCTGAGGTCATGACACTCATCAGTGGATTTATAGCTGAATGTGATTTGCGAGGTGAAGCCTAATTGGAGGAGAGTCACTGCGGACATGGCCAGGGAGGATCTGCCTGCCTCTTCCTCTCTTTACTGCTTCATGCTTCCTGTCTGCCTTGCTGTGGACTGTTTCTGCTCTGCCATCCCCTCTGCTCCCTGCCTTGGAGGCGGCTGACTATGGACTGAAACTGGAGCCACAATAAACTTCTTCTTGACCTGTGGGTGTTGGTTATTTTGCCCCAGCAATGGCAACGTGGCTAAGGCAAGTCCCATTCGGATTGTCTGCTCCGCGTGAGTTTGGCAGAGTAGTGGGCCTTTCAAGGAGCTGGCCGGTTTTACCCGGGTTATCATGCTTTTCATAACTGTGGGTCTGTAGTGCTGCTCCCTCCCTCATTCTGATGATAGTAATTTGTGTTTTCTTCCTTTTTCCTTCGCCTAGCTAAAGACTTACTAATTTTACTGTTCTTTTCAAAGAACTAGCTTTCTGTTTCATTTTTTCCCTCTATTGATTTCTGGCTTTGAATTTTATGAATTTCTACTCTAATTTTTAGTACTTCTTCTGCTTACTCTGGATTTAATCTGTTCATTTTCTGATTTTCTGAAGTGAGGTAGAAGTTTACATCATTAATTTCTTCCTTTTTTTGTTAATAAAGCATTCAATAGTCTACATTTCCTTCTGAGCACTGCTTCTGCATCCTTCAAATTTTGGTTAAGTTTGATAAGTTGTGTTTTCATTGTCATTTAGTTCAATCCATCTTTCTTTCTGTCTGTGTTTCTTTTTTTTTGGTATCAGAAAACGAACTTGGGACCTTGCATTTACCAGGCAGGTGCTTGTGCCACTGAGCTGTATCCTTGGCTTTCTACTTTTTGAGGTCGAACCCAGGGCTTTCACACCGAGCTGTATCTCCAACCTTTTATTTTTTATTTTGAGACAACATCTTGCTAACTCAACAAGTTGTGCAGGCTGGGCTTGAACTTGTGACCGTCTTGCCTTGGACTCCTGAGTGCTGGGGTTATAGGCCTGCACCACCATGCCTGACCTTAAATTTCTCTTATTTAGAATTGTATTCTTTAACCTCCAAGTACTTCAGGATTCCCCAGGTATCTTTCCCTTATCAATTTCTAGTTGAAGCCCACTGTGGCCTGAAGGCAGACACAGGTTTCTGGGTTTGAAAATTGGTTGTGTCTGTTTTGTGGCCAGACTGCAACCTATGTTGGTGGGTGCTCGCATGAGCTTCAGAAGGGTGTGTACTGCTGTGGTTGTGTAGGCGTCAGTTGCGTCCAGCTGATGGGCACTGTGGGCACTGTGTCCTCACTAACTGACTGTGCGTTTTTGCCCCTGATAATTTTCCTTGCTTTGAGGTCTGTTCTTTAGGAAATTAATACGGCAACTTTCTTTTGATTCGTGTTAGCACGATGCGTCTTTTAATCTAGTGTCTCTCTGTTGAGAGAGGGTTTCCTAGAGAACACGCGTGTGGTTCAGCCTTGCCTAATGGACTCTGGCACCCTTTGTCTTGATTTGTATATTTAAACCACTGACATTTCTTGACCTTTGGTGTATTTGTCCCCGTTTTCTGTTGTCTGTCGCCCTTGTTCTTTGTTACTGTTCTCCCATCCTCTCTTCTTCTGGTTGGGGCATTGTCGCCAGCAGCTCAGCACACAGCGCGGCTTTCCCGCCCTGTCCATCTGCTGGGGCCTCTGCTCCGCTCGCCTGTGCTTCTCTGAGTTGGCCTGGCTGTGTCTCCATTGTGGGGGTGCTGGCTTTGCCTCTGACCTCGCTTCCCCAGAGAGAGTTGCTGACTTTTCCATTTATTCAGCTTTTCCTGTTAGGAGGGCGTAGTGATGTCCACACTCCTCCATCTTTGAAACGAGAAGTGCCATCATTCACTGTGCGCCGGTCCACTGTATGTCCTGGGAATTTCACCTGAACAGGATCATACATGCCCCCGTAAGCTCTGCAGCTGTCACATGGACTTTGAGTTTGAGCCCCCAGCCCCCTGGACCCCACAGCTGGGTGGGCAGGGCTTCTTCTTAGCCTGGAGCCTGCATTCCTGGGGTGTTTGAGACTCACCTTCTCACACTTGTCCTGAGACCCAGTGGTGCTCCTGAGTCCTGGGGCTTTGAAATTCAGGAGGGGTCAGCAGCTGGGAGCCACCAGGATGCACCAGCGTGTGCCCTGCAAAGTGCTATAGTTCTGGGAGTGACACAAGCTGAGGTCACCACCCAGCAGTGGCTGTTGCCCTGGGTGCCTGCGGCTTGGGGTGGATGCCATGTCCTTTTGGCAGACCCACTCTAGAGCCGGTGCTTGGGTTCCAGATCCCGAGGGTGCTGGTGAGAAGCGCCGGGGCCTCCCAGGACAGCTGGTGGACACGGCCTGCCGGGTATGCCAGGCCTACCTGGGGCAGCGAGAGCATGAGGACATCGATGGGCTGGGGAGCAGTATGGAAGGCCTGTCCGAGGCCGAGTGGAGCAACCTGACCCAGCAGTACTACGCCCTGGCCCGGTGAGATGCGCAGGTGGGGATTTGGGCACCCAGCTGGGGGTCAGGGAGCCAAGAGCTTTGCTGCCTGTCCCCCAGTCCTGCACCCTCAGGTGCCTCTGAAGTGACTGTCGGCCCTGCACCTTCAGAGCCCTTTTCCTTTCCCTTTTGGTCTCATTCAGTCCCACAGCAGCCCTGGAGTTTTGTCCCACTTTGTAACCAGGCCACCTGGGTGGTGGCCAAGGCTCTGGCAGACCCTGCTGACCCTCCCTGCTCCAGGCTCACATTCTCCAGGCTGGGCCAGCACCAGGCGCCCCCACAGGGGACAAACGCCAGAGGGACAAGAGGCCTTGTTCTGGAGGGTCATGATAGCCCCCATGCCCGGGGCATTTTGACCTTGATCCTCTCCCTGGATGACTCGAGCATCTCCCCCTCCTCTTTCCAGCTGAAGTACAGCGTGAGTGCACTCAGGGTGCATGGTGCAGGACCCTACTGTGGATGAGACCTTGCTTCATTCATCTGTGTAGCTGCGCCCGGCCAGGGTCATTTCCAGCCCCTTGAAGCCCAGCTCAGCCTTCCCAGGCAGAGCCCCCCAAGTCCCCCTATCAGCTTATTGCCTGTGAGCAGAGCACACGTGCTGGGATCACGAAGGGCTGTGCTCAAAAAGTGCCATCTGGTCCCCCAGTTGTGTCGCCAGCTTGTTCCCTGAAGGCCACAGAGGCAAGATGAAACCTCTGGCCATGTGGAGCACTTGCTCTGCTCCCTGGACACCTGTGGCTGCCGTCTGTGAATGAGGCGTGAGCCAGCACATCAGAACTGCTTTCCCCCACCAACGGACCCTTCTGTCCTTATGCTGCCCCCTCTCCTCCATGATGATTCTTCTCCCCTCCTCCTCTGAAAGACA
>RJWT010014402.1:0-21152 GCA_004365215.1 Cuniculus paca | reverse complement strand
GTTTTTGTTGTTTTTTTTTGAGACAGAGTTTCATTGTATATTATCTCAGGCTAGCCTGGAACTCACAGGCATCCCCCTGCCTCAGCCTCCAGAGTGCTGGGATTACAGATTGTGTGCTACCACACCTAAGAAAGAGGTGATTAAGGTAAGATGGAGTCACTAGGGTGGCCCTATCCAACTAGCACTGGGATCGTTCTAAGAAGAAAATAGGACACAGATACGCACAGAAGGACAATCGTGTGAAGGCACAGGGAGAAGATGGCGTCAGCAAGCCCAGGAGAGAGGCCTCAGGAGGAGGCAGGCCTGCCCACACCTTAACCTTGACCTTCCAGCCTGCAGAATGGACAGAAAATAAACATGTGTGTTCTGAAGTCTCCGAATCTGCGCAGCCTTGCTACACCAGTCTGAGCACACTGCCACCAGCTTCAGAGGCTGCGGGTGCACTGAGGGACCGCAGAGGGTGTGGGAAGAGAAGAACCGGGACAGGCAAACACGGATCACTCTTCAGAGTTTCACTACAAAGAGCAAAGACACGGAGCGGTGGCTGTCAGGAAGCAGGATCAAAAGGATTCTTCCTTTCCTTTAAAAATATTTTCTCTTTCTAGATGGGAGAAATAAGTTTGTTCTGATGCTGCAGAGAACAATCCAGTGTTGAGCGTTGAGGGCTGAGGGTGTGGGAGAGAGAAGGGCTGGTGGCAGGAAGGGCCAGACACGGGGTCCCCTGTCTGGCTGGCACACGCTGCTGTGGTTATCTCTGCTTTTCATTGTCTCTGAGCCCTGTTACAACTCTGTACCCTGTAGACAGCTGATAATGATGCAAATGTTCTTATCCATCGAAATGCAAATGAGGTGTGTCTACAGGAAAGCAATTTATTACACCCTGTGGATAGCCCGAATCTGTGTCCATTTGCGAGTTTGTATTGAGTCCTCTCTTTACTGCCATGCTTCCCTTTCTTCTTTAAATCTCTTGTAACTGTCTTACTGGTTCCCTCTGTAATGGAGTAAATAAGACCTGCAGCCAACCAGCCCCCTTCTCCCCCCGAGACTCAGTGGCCACAAAAATGGGGAATCTGGGAGCTCACGAATCCATACTGAGCACCTCTGGGCCAAGCCATTGGTTAGCTCTGCTGTCCTGTTCCTCTGGCTTCTCTGCCATCCCCAGAACTTTCCTGACTCTGCAGGTTGTATATCCTGGTACCTTGGGTGCAGCACCGTCCCTGGGTCAGTACAGAGAATGTCCTCGACAGCCTGAGATTGCAACCAGGCCCATGTATATCCCCCTGGGGTGGACACAGGAAAGATGAGCCCCTGCTGGTTTTTGTCTGCTGGCAACCATCCCCCGCCCCCCCCCACCAGCACCAAAGATTGAACTCACGACCTTGAGCTCGCCAGGCAGGCGCTTATGCTGCTGAGCTAAATCCCCGGCCCTTGTCTTTTTGCGACAGGGTCTTGCTATGCAATTCAGGCTGGACTTGAGCTCACTTTGTAGCCCAGGCTGGTCTCGAACTTGCAACAATCCTCCTGTCTCAACCTCCTGAGTGCTGGGATTACAGGCGTATTCTCCCAGGCCCGGCTGTGGCTGCCATTTCTGCGAGGGTTACTTTGTGGGAGGCCCTGCAGTGAGTACAGCCCACATCCTACTCAGTGTGACTTCCCCAGTCCATACGGGGGTCAGGTACAGGGCGGAGGGGCCCTGGCCTGATTCCTCTTTGCCACCATCCCTCTTTAAGGCAGCTGGGAGCACCATACTGTCCCTCTCCACTCTCCACCCCATGCCAGGGAAGGTCAAGGCTCCAGGCAAACCAGGCGGTACTAGTGTCCCAGGGCCAGCTATCCAGTGTCACACACTGGTGACTTAAGACAACAGAAATGTTCTCACTCTCGGTTCTGGGAACCAGAAGTGCAGATTTCAAGTTATCAGCAGGGGCTATGGTTTGAATACATGTCCCCTTCAAGACTCATGTTAAATTTCATGCCATTATGATGCTATTAACAGGTGGTTGGGCCATGAGGACTCTGCTGTCATGAGAAAGCCCCCTTTTCCCTCTTTCAAGGAGGCCCTCACCAGATGCCTGAGCCCTGATCTTGTGCCTGCAGATCGCTGAGCCAATACATTTCTGTTAGTATAAATTATCCAGTCTCTACTATTCTATGGTAGCACCAAATGGATGGAGGCAGCAGAGCCACCCTCTCCCAAAGTCCTAAGCAGGGGACACCTTTCTCGTTTTTTCCACCTTCCGGTGCTTGGTGGCATCCTTGGTGACTCTTGTAGATGTATCACTCCAATCTGTTTCTGTCTTCACATGGGTCATGTCTCGCTCTCTCTCTGTCTCTGTCTCTGTCTCTGTCTTTGATACTGGGGATTAAATACAGGGCCTTTGCACTGAGCTACGTCTCCAGACTTTTTTTTAGCAGAGTCTCACTAAGTTACTAAGGTGCCCAGGCTGGGCTTCAATTTGCAGTCCTCCTGCCTCAGCCTCCCAGAGTGCTGGGATTATAAGCATGCACCACCACACCCAGCTTGTTCTCCTTTTAAAGACATTGATCATTGGATTTGGGCCCACCTGCTCCATTTGGCTCCATCTTACCGCGATTACGTCTGTAAAGACTCTGTTTCCAATAAGATTGCATTCTGAGGTACTGGGTGGATGTGAATTTGGGGGTGTGTGTGCTACACTATTTAACCCTTTACACAACTTCTCTGGGTAGATATCTGGCATCACCTACATTTCCAGAGCTCTGACCTGGAAATGCAGAGTGCAGGGGAGGAAAGAGGATTAGCTTGGTAGTTTCTGATTATAACTACCTTCTCAGTCCTTGGCCACCTGTCTAAACCCTGCTGGAAAGCCAAGGATCAATGGCATATGTCATGCCAAGGTCCTGGGATCCAGCAGTGGTCCACCCAAGAGTCCTGCCTCTCCTCATAGAGTCCTACGGCTCTGATCTTAAATGTCCCCCCAAATTCTCGTGTGTGCATAGATGGGGCTGAAGATGATCAGATCTTGAGGGTGTCGACCGGGCTGTTAGTGGAGCCCTTTGGAGGCAGTGGGACACTGAGGAGACCAGGGAGTGACTTTGGAGGGTAGATCTCGTTCCCTCTCTCTCTACTTCCTGGTTGCCTTAGGGTGAGCAGCTCTCCCTCGCCAGGCCCTTCTGCCATGATATTCCTGCCTAGGAGCCAGGAGATCCCGAGCCAAAATAAATGTCTCCTCCTTTAAGCTGTGGGTGTCAGGTATCGTGTCCCCGTGATGGAGAGGTGACTAATACCTAGAGTGATCAGGTTCCCCCTCAGAGTATACCTTCATCTATCTTCCCCTCACTATCGGTGTCCAGGCAAGCCAGCCCACAGGGCTCAGGGGCTCCCGGTGGTATTTCATTAGCATGGGTGACATTTATAGACCTCTCCAAAATCTCTAGGGGCAGAAGCTCTGGTTTCTTAAATAAAATTACCAAACTGTCGCGAATGTAAGTTGCAAACACCAGTCAGCCCCATAACACAAATCCACTATTATTAAAAACCACAACTTTCAGTTGAGTCCATTTTTCACTAAGTGAGGAATAAACATCTGAGAAAGAACAAGACGGTGTGTCGCCAATCTGCTAGAACTTCAAATATAGAGTGGAGGTGAAACTAGCCGTGTAAATATTCGATGCTAATTCCAATCTCTGGCTATGACACAGCCCGTGGAGAAGTCAGTGCAGTGTCGATTCTGCGTCGGGCTGTTCGGAGTGGCGTCCTGTGGGAAGGAGACTGGGCAACTTGGATCTGCTCGTGCCAATCAATGTGGGCATCTCTACTCTGTAACACCACGCAGCCCAGCCCTGCGGCACAGAGATCGCTTCCTCTAAACTTAGGCTGCGTGAGCTTCTTATTAAGAGTGTTTGGGGTGGCCACAGATCCCAGGGACCCGAACTCAACAGGCACAGAGAAGGAAGTGTCAGCTAAGAGCCTGGATCCTGTGCTTTCCAGTTCCACCTGTCTGAGCTGCAGGGCTCCTCCCAGCTCCTCAAAGCCTGCAGCAAGTATTCCGCGTCTCCTTCAGTGTGCAGGGTTTAACACAGCAGGCGTGCATAGGGAGCTGTCGGTGCACTTCTGTTGCTATAACAAAATACAGTCATATGCCACATAAAGATATCGAAGATGGACCACATAAATACCACAGGAAGGAATTTCTATCACATGGCGATGCCATAGCTCAGTGCACTATTATTATTAGTAGTAGTATTACTGTTAATATTATTATCATCGCAGTACTGGGAGTTGAACCCAGGCCTTTCACACTGAGCTACATCCCCAGACCATTTAAAAGAAATTTTTTTGAGACACAGTTTTGTTAAGTTGCCCAGGCTGAGCTCATACTTGTGATCCTCCTGCCTCAATCTCCCAGGGGTATGTGCCACCACATCTGGCTAGCTGAAAAAGATGCAAGATTGTGGCAATGCTGGTATAAACAAATCTACTGCAGTACCACTCACATGAATGTTTAGCACATGTGGTTATGTACAGTGCAGACTTAATAATGTTGGTAAATGACTGTTACTTGTTTTTGCACTCACTGTATCCTTGTTTATTATTTTACAGTGTATTCCTTCTACTTATTAAAAATAAACTATACTGTAAAACTGTCTGCTGTGTTATGCCATCAGCAGCCTCATACGTGTTGTGTTTACGTAGTTTCTTGATCACATGATGAGATCACGTGAGGTGATAAACCTGTATCACCTGTGTGTAAGTGCACTCTGGGAAATTACCAAATGATGCACCTCCCAGCATGTACCCCCATTGTAAGCAATGCAAACTGTACCTGTGACTGGTAACTTATGAAGCACTTTGGAAGTCCATCAGCATGGTGCCTGTGTCTGCCTGATATCTATGGTATAACACGGTGAAAGCGGTCATAGAGTGAGAGAGGAAGGAAAAGAAGGGGAAGTTGTAAAACCCATTTTTGGGAGGATGCACCCAACCCCTTGAGAACTAACTTACTCCTGAGAGAACAACATTAATCCATGATCATGGAGCCCTCATGCCCTATGGTCCTGCCATTAGTCCCCACCTCCCTGCCCCGCCACATTGAGAATTGAGGTTCCAACACATAAACATTTGTGGATCACATCAATCCACAGCATGAGTATTAAGTGAGTGCAGGGTCACTATTTGCCACACTTGCTGGATAGGTACACAGACAAATAGAGAATTATTTTGAAATTATAAATGGTGAAGGATAACCCTTCGTCTCTTCTCAAAGTCAGCCCCCCCAAAGGGGCTGCCTTCTCCCCTTGAAAACTCCCCATGAGTTGATCACCAAATGTGGAGGCTGCAGGCTCCGTCTGTTCTTAGCATGCAACCCTTGGAGAAGAAGCCATGATCATGAGTCTTATTTCTTTAAGTAAACAACACATTCATACCCCGAGAATTTGCAGATTGGTAGGGATATAAATACAGCCATTTGTTTTAGGCTGTTGGAGAGAAAAAGGGACACTTTTAGCGCTGAGAAGGGATGAATCATGCTCCTGAGGTGTACGCTTGGATCAAGTCCTTTGAGGGGTCAAATGTAATTTTAGGGCAGAGTTAGTATGATTCGTGATAGAGTTGTTGCATTTACAGGATAATTTTTTTCTCTAGCAAGAATCAGAGCTGTTTTTATTATTTCAAGATTTTCCAAGAAAGTTGGAGATGGACTTTTGGAGTGAGAGGACTGGCAGTCATGGTGAGAGTCTGAAATCACCCCCCTCTCTCTGCCAAGCACATCTTTGCTCGAAATGTCTGAGAAGTCAAGTCCGTACATCCTCAAGATGCCTGAGGTAAGGGTCCACCAAGCTCAGGGAGACCTTGTGCTTCTGTGCTTCCCATGCTGAGCATAGATTCATTATCTCCCAAGTTCCAACAAGTTTCTTTCACAATTTTGCCGTTCAATTTTCAGGAGTGGACAAGATAAACTTCAGGCTGGACACACTAGTTTATAGGAAGTATTGGAGGGAGATGCCTGTGAAATATTTGAGGGACTTTATTTTTGTTGTTTGAGACAGGGTTTTACTATGTAGTTTAGACTGGCCTTGAACTCACAGCAATCCTCCTGCCTCAGCCTCCCAAGTGCTGGGACTATAAACAGGTACTGCCACACCCAGCACTTGAGGGACTTTAGAGTCACTCAGTCCTTTACGTTATTAGGAAGGAGAATAATCATTCAAAGCTTTTAACCTTGATGTGAGAGGCAGAGGATGTGGTCCAAAAGCCAATCCTGGGTGGTGAGGCTTTGGGTCACAGGCTAGAGGTTGTAAAGGGGCCACGTGGCCTCCAAAAAGGGCCTGAAAGTGTCCAGCTCCTCTGGGGCCTCCAAGAAAGGGAACCCAAGGCAAACAGACAGTCTGGAGCTCCAAGAAGATTCTTACCATCATTAGGCCCAGTTTCCTCATCAGTCCAATGAACATCATGGTGAGCTGGCTGCTTTTTCTGGTCAGGATCTGGGGGTAAATTGTGAAGGCACTTTGGGGACATTAAGATCACTGAAGGTGATGACAGCCAGGCATAAGGTGGGGGCTGCCAGGACCCTGTCTGCCCAGAACTTCTCCCTAATCCTTTGTTCTGTTTTCTCTTCTGCCTTTCCATGAAAGATAGATTTTGGAGTCTGGGGTTGTGTCTACTGATCAAGCCTATTTTGAAAGAATAACCAGCTAAATTGAACCAGGCATCCTTTTTTTTTATTTGGTATTTTGGGGCAGGAGAATTGGGAGTCAATAACTGGGGATTTGAATAAATTTATTTTGCCAAATAATCAATAGTACAATCAAACCAATTTGCAATCCCCATCCCCAAGTCCTGCTAAAAGCAAGTCCTACTTTGCCCAGTTCTGTCTTTGTGGTGCCTTTCAGGGCCCCAGTTTCCCAGGCAAGTTCCTGGGGACGCTGCAGGGTGAGCCCTCCCAATGAGATGATTGAAGGAGGTGTGTTCTCGAAGACATCATCCATGGAATGGGTTTGGCCAGCAACCTGTTATTTCTGGAGACTCTTCAAAGCATCCCACTCTGATATTTCAAGGGTGGATTTAGTTTCTTTCCTGCAGTGTTACCATCAGGAAGAACTTATTCTGCTAAGGTAATTTGTTCTGCTCTGGCCCAAGCGAGACACAGCAAGGAAAGACACAAAATCTTCAATTTGGGAAAAAAAAAAGAGCGTAAATTCCAAAGTGTGGCACCTGTCAGCATGGGAAGGTCCTGGGGTGGGGGGAAAGAATTCCATAAAGTTTTAGTAGTGTAAGACCCAGGGTAGCAGAATTTAATGCAAGCCGGGAGACTGACTCTTTCCTTGATCATATGAAATGTGGGGGGGAAATTTCCACATCAACGCTGACAAGTCTTCAGGTCTCTGGGTAGAAGGCAATGATTTGGAGTCACGTGGTGCACATGAGTCCTAGTGTCATCAGGAGAGGCACAGCATGAATGCTTTGTAGCTGCAGGACTGAGGCAGTGGCACATACAGCCTTGGAGGAGAAACTTTCAAGGGTGGAGTAGGTTACCCTTGGCCGTACCTCCTCACAAGTGTTGAAAAAGGTGTTTTTTTCCATCTTTCCTGAGGTGCTGTCCAGTGATGCTACTGCAATTGGGATTCCCGTGTCTCTGACTGTCATACCATTTCCCTTCTCACCTATCTTTTTGTTCAGTAACCATAAAGCTTGGCAAAGCAGGAGGCAGGGGTGGGACAGGTGGAAGAAGGAGCCTCTGCTGAGCCAGGGAAAGCCACCATCCCTCAATGACAGGGTGGCTTACAGGGCCCCCTTGAGCTACCCATCTCTTTGCTCACAACTACACTCATCTCTCCCAGGATGGGCCACTGGAAAGGCCTTGTTGGCATCAAGATGGCTGGTGTTAGCTCCCCAGGCTGGACCAGATACCTGCCCTCTATTGACATGGTCGTGGGCCTGGCATTGTGCCTAGGTCTGAGTTCCCTTGATGAAAAAGCTCTGAGCACATCAATACCTTGATCAAAAGTAAATGCCCTCTATTGACATGGTCGTGGGCCTGGCATTGTGCCTAGGTCTGAGTTCCCTTGATGAAAAAGCTCTGAGCACATCAATACCTTGACCAAAAGATAAATGCATTTGGGGAGGGGGCTACCCCCCAGGAGCTCCCAAGATGGAGCACAGGCACCTCTCCCTGTTGAACAATGTCCCTTGTGACCCAGATGCAGTGGCCCTGTGGTTTCATCTTTGCAGCACCTCCCATCTGGCTTTTATACCTCCTGTGCTGGACACATCACCATCCCTGGTTCATAGGCTGTCTCAGTGCCTTTGAACATGCTATTCTGGTGCGCTTTCTCACCATCTCTGTTAGAGTCCCACCCATTCTCCGAGGCCCACCTCACATCCCATCTCACCTTCCCCCAGCTGCTCTACTGTCATCCCTTCCAGCTCTGTATGCCCCCAGTGCAGTTTGTTTCCCAAAACACCTGTGTGTGTGCCCAGCACCTAGTGCTCAGCGTTAGGGTTAAGATTCTTGTGCCCAGACAGACCTACCAGCTGGCAGGTGTCAATTCAACTTCATTAAGAGCACAGACTTCAGAACTAGGCCTGGTGCCACATGTCTGTAATCCCAGCACTCTGGGAAGCTGAGGCAAGAGGACTGTAAGTGCCAGCCCAGCCTGGGCAACTTACTGAAACCCTGTCTCAAAATAAAAATATAAAGAGCTGCAGATGTAGCTCAGTGTGAAGGCCTTGGGTTCAATCCTCAATCATACCCACACACGCACACAAACACACACACACACACAGCACAGACTTTGGAATCCTGCATACTTGTCTTTTAACCCTGCCTTGTTATAGCTGCCTGAATTTGGAAAAGTTATTTAACCTCTCTGGGCTTCAGTTTCCTAAAAGTACACGAATGTGTTGGACCCTGTGCTGAATGCTTTCTATCAATGCTGTTAATTATATACTGTAATTTGATGGCACCTTGTAAGATGGGAACAGTCACAATACCTCTGGACTCTGGTTCTGGTAGAAGGATCACGTGATTATGTTCAGAAGCTGCTGGTGGCCTTTGGGCCTCAAGACAGGTGATCAGTGATGGTCTCAATACCGAGTGAGCACCTGAGGTCTAGACACCTTGGGCAGCTACCTGCTGGCTGGAGGGGGAGGAAGGCTTCCTTGTGCCTGAGGCAGCCAATGGGACCAAGGTCCTATCACTGTGTGTTATTGATAATGATGCTATTATTATAATTTAATATAATAACATTCCTACAAAAACCTTTTTTTCTACTCATGGTGGAGCATATGTATAAACCCAGCCCTCAGGAGGTTGAGTCAGGACTGCCATGAGTTTGAGGCCAGCTTGGCTACATAGTGAGTTGAAGGCCAGCCTGAACTACACAGTGAGACCCTGTCTCAAAAGTTTCCAGAAAACAAAAGCCTTTTCTACATTCACTCAGGAACTGGTTGGCAGTGCTGACCTCTTGTTTCCTGTCTCAAGGGGCAGCCTCAGGACCTTGACTGCTGAGCCTGGGGCTCATTTCTCCCTGTTTTCCTAGCACAGTCCTGAGCACTCAAGATGAATGCCCTATTTTTCATCTTTCCAAGATAAATGCTGGAGTATTTTGTCATTGCCCAAAGCTTTCTTCTAATTTATCCCCTTGGTTGAGTTTCCCCACTCAAAGCCAAACCCAAGGAAGAAATGGTCCCAGAGTCACCCCATCCACATTCCTTGGATGGGTCCCTTGTCCTGTAAGCCCTCCCTCCTGGGAACATCTTGGGAGGTTAAATGCAGCTCCCCAGAGCTCTAGCCCACTGGCCTTGGGAGCAGCCCGGGGATCTTGCTTCTGCTCATGATGCTGCTCTCTTGCAACCCTCAACCTGGAAGGATCGCAGCCTCCATAAAACCACTACTCCAGAAATAATTGTGTGACTCTGTGAATGAATGAATGAAGAGAGTACTGGCCTGCATCTTTCTCTGTTCTCTCGCTTGAAAGGGATGTGAAATTGAAACTCTCTGTTTCTGCCAAAGCGCTAGAGTTGTGTGAGCCAAGTGCTGCCTTGTGACCCTGGACTGCGGTAGACCTTGCTGGATAGCATCATTCTGTCTGGTCTTTGTCCTTGATTTCTGGTAAGGAACTTCTAAAACCTTTGGAATTTCCCAAGAAATAGAAGTATCTCTTTTGTTTATGAGATCTGTAGGGCCCATCAGAGTTTGTGCAAAAAGATCCCCAGATCAAGAGTTGAATACACTGGAAGGACCAACCAAGTCATGGGAGGGTTGGGATTTGAGCTACGTTATTAATCCAATGGGGGGGGTGAAGTAGTGCTCAATTATATGGTCAGTTAATAAATTAGCCATGCTTACAAAATGAACCTGATAAGCACCCAGGTAAACTTCCTGGTTGGTGGAGATATTGAAGGGTATAACTGTCCTCTGCATTCAGGACCCTCCTGGACCTTGTGGTATGGAAGCCATCTATGAAAAACCACCAGCCAACATCATACTAAATGGTGAGAAGTTGAAAGCTTTCCCTCTAAAATCAGGAACAAGACAAGGATGTCCACTAACATAACTTTTGTTCAATATAGTTCTTGAGACATTAGCTAGAGCAATTAGACAAGAGAAAGAAATAAACAATATATGGATAGGGAAGGAAGAAGTTAAATTACTATTAGCTGAAGACATGATCCTTTACATAGAAGATGCCAAAAACCCCACCAAAAGACTCTCAGCAGCGTAACAGGATACAAAAAAAGCTCAAAAATCTATGGGTCTCTTTTAGCTTGTCCTGATTTTTATCTTTTATAATAAAAATGTAATTGTCAGTACAGCACCTTCCTGATTCCTGAGTCATTCTAGTGAATTATCAAATTTGAAGGTCTTGTGAGAACCCCAAATTTGTGGCCCATCAGTCCGAAATATGTGTAAGCCAGGAACCCCCAAAGTATTGGTGGGGTCTGAAATGAGGCAGTGTTGAGGGGTCCTTAACAAATTACCAGCCACCTTCTTAGTTTCCTCTTTCCATCCTACAGGGAAAATATTTCCACAAATATTCCTAAAAGAAATCAGATGCTTCTGGGTCCTTCCCTGCTACTGGAGTCTGATATGACCAGTGGGTTTCCCTTTACACAAACTCCATGCTGGGGACAAATGGTCTTTCCAAAGAACCCTTTTCATAGCCAGAAAGGACCAATCACCCTTTTCTGTATCCTCAGAGAGCAGCTCCAAAGCCACAAAGCCAACCAGGAACCGGATGCTTAAGTTAATATAAAGATCACATCTCCAGGCATGTGTGCCAAAATGACTTTTCCTGAGTGACAGAAGAGCCCAGGGGAGCCTCCTGGTTCTCCACTGTGTCTCGGGTGACTATGTGACAAACCCCTCACACACACAGGCTACCCTTGTCACCAGCCTCAAGTCAGGTGGGGGTCTAGGCAGGACATATTTGTAGAACTGCTGCTAGTAACCTGCGTGATTCACTTCAGCAGCTACTGAGATCTCGCCTCTCGCAGAGATTTGAGAATTAATCACCCGCGGCACCAACAAAGACCTGCTCTTTTTATGGAACTAAAAAAATGTGTCATCCAGACATGGCTCAGTGATGCTTTGTCTACATGGCATTTAAAACACCTCCTGCCCGTGTGTACCAGGTTCCTATGAGGAATGTGATTGTCCGAAAAGAAAAAGCCAAAACCCACAATCGGAACAACAAAGACACAGGGCGGGGTGGTGGGGGTGGGGAGTTTGGAACTGGGAAGAGAAATTGAATTTCTCTGTTCCTTTCATCAGCACATTGGAGAGCAGGGGGATGGGAGAGGAGAGGGCAAGAAGTGTTTCTGGAGTGCTTTGTACTGCGAGGGCTTGCTCACACTCTGAGAGGGAGTTGCTTGGTAGAAGTCGTGGATCTAAATCTTATTTGAATGTCTTCACCACGCTCTGATTTCACTGCTGCCTGAAATAAAGCCCCTGTCCCTCGGCCTCTCCCCATGCCCACTCTTCCAGTTCCCATCTTCTCTCCTCTTTGTTTATTTTCCCTGTGATAACTCCCAGTGTCTGGAAGCTGTAGGTAGAAAGGATCTGGCCGGTTTGCTTGTTTTCTTCCCACGCTGGGGATGACTGAAGCTAGGGTCTTTGCACTGAGCTATACCCTCACCCCTCTTTATTTTAAGACAGGGTCTTGCTAAATTGCTAAGTTGCCCAGACTGGGCTCTGTTATGGTTGATGCATTGTGTCAACTTGCACAGTTTAGAAGTTTAACTGAGAGACTCAGCAGGGAGCCAGGGTTCTTACTTTGTAAATATCCTCATCCTGTGCAAAGGAAGGCAAGGACATTTTGTGTGTTACACCCATCCTGAAGGTGGGGGGCGGGCTGAGTACAATATAAGGGAGGAGAAGAGGCTTGTGTTTCCCTCATTTTGCTCTGGCTGCTGCCTTGAGGTGTTGCCCCAGTACGGTGCCACCCTGCCTTGGAACCAGCTGATTATGGACTGAAACCACCAGAAACTGTAAGCTAAATAAACCTTTTCTTCCCTAATTTTGGGTGTCAGGTGTTTGTCTCAGCACGGAGAGAAAAGTAAACCAAAACAGGCTCCAACTTACCATCCTCCTACCTCAAGTTCCCAGAGTGCTGGGATTACAGCCATGTGTCACCACACCAGGCTGAACCCGGCATGCTGCCAGTGTACTGTAAGGGCCTAATAAATGTGTGCTTAATGTGCAAGGAAATCTAACTGGCTCTCTACTTCTAGCTTCACTCTTTTCATCTGCCTACTTAGCTCATCGCATAAAGCATTGTTCAGGTAACCAGTGAAGATCAAGGATGTTTACTTCTGGTCCCCTTCTCTTAGTATCCCCCAAAGGAACCCCTCACTCTGACCATACCAAGAGATCTCTCTTTCCTAACTGGCCAGCCCATTTGTCCCCCATGGGCAGGAATCTCTGAGGTACCCCAGCCTGGTACACCTATGCCCTCTTCCTTGCCCTGCAGTCGGCCTCTGAATATGCATTTCCTCTCCAGCCCTGCCTCCACAGTGCTGTGCTGAAAGGGGCTGGGTATCCCCAGGAAAATCACCGACCACCCATAGCTACTGTGTTGGGTCTTGCAGCAAGCAAGCCTCTCTCTTTTAAAGAATTTCTATGTAGATAATGTGCTACAATAAATTCTTTGTTATTACTTGAATGGAGCTGTAGCCAGTTGAAAAAAAAATCTGTTTTTCATTGAGTGGAAAAAAATATCCAATAACAGAGAGTGCAGCTATTTCAACATCCGGATCCTTTTACCACAAATGGCTTCAGTGCCCAGACAGGGCACCATTCTCTGGCTAAATGGACTTGGCTCCAGGGCCAAATGAAATTCTAGGTGGTGGCAGGGGACGGAGCTCTCACCGGCTTCCTGGAAGTGTAGCCACTGACGAGATGGGCTATTAGGTTGGGAGTGCAAATGGTAGGAGTTCTAGCAACCGCTCACCAGAGCAGGGCCAAGAGGCCCCAGTAGGCAGATGCTCAGAGGAATGGGCACCTAGCAGAGACCAGGAGGAAAATACCAGGGCCAGGCTGAGGAAGTGCCCTAGATCACACATCCACACTCCCTCCAAGGATATGGCTAGGAGGGCAAATCAACCTTCTGCTTCCAAAAAGCCCTGTCACAATTACCTGCCTCCGAAGGTGGGGTGAATTCCTGCTTGTAGGAAGCAGAGCCTGACCTAACCTTTGGGGGCTTATCCATAACCTGGGGGAGATGCAAATCGTCTCTCTGATCCCAGGTGTCTGCATCCAGGTGACAGGTGATCTGTAGGCCGATTGTACCTGGCTTGGTTCCCCTGGTCTCACTGTCAGAAAGCATTGATTAACCTTGGACTCCAGCCATCTGCACATATGTTGCATGAAATATGGCTTTTCATTAAATTAACAAGAAAGATAATGATAATCACAGGTTGCTAATGTGAGCACAATCCATTGAAAGCTGCAACAGGTTGGTCGGGAAGATTTAGAGAAGAGGAACTGTGTGTGTATGAATGGGGACTCCGTAAATCAGAACTGCTAGCTGCTGTTCTGCCCAGCCGTGTGCATTGTCATCGCATCCCAGGAGACAGCAAGCCAATGTTTCCTTGCCGTCTGCAGCCCATGGAGGCCTTGACTGTCAGCCACCTGTGGTCGCAGAGCAGTGATGACACAGATGACCTTTCCAAGGAGGAGAGCTCCCATCTATACTGCTCCAGGCCCTGCCATGAGCAGCCTGGAAGTTTCCCACCAAGTTCATTAGAAGTACACTGGGTTACTTTAGTACCTGCGGTTCACAAACTTTCTGGAAAGGTGCAGACAGCTTGTAGACACAGGCCACTTTCTATTTATTTATTTATTTATTTATTTATTTATTTATTTATTTTTAAAGAAAGAAATCTACTTTTCCTTTCTACTGAATATTGCAGACAGAAGTACCCCATGGCTTCTCCCTAGTATTCTTTCTGTGTGGCCCAGGAGTCCCCGTGGTGCTTCCTGGCTGCTCAGATTTCCCACTATGGAACCGCACCTCCTCTGCCAAGAACCCTTTTCCTCACCCCCAGCAGCATCCTGAATTGTGCACCTCTTGGGTTACGCTCTCCTGCTGTCTAATCCCTAGTTTATGCTAAATTGTTAAAAACTGAAAGTTGGAGAGAAGTTTGGCAGGAGCTGAGATGGGGTAGAGGAGGATGACAGTTAATAGTGGAGAACATAGTGCAAAGTAAGCCACGGGACTTGGCTGCTAGCTTGTCACGATGAACTCGACAGGGCAGCTGGGCCCGTGCACTGAAATTTGCCCAGTTCTAATTTACCAAAGGCGCCACAGGAGCTGGCAGTCATCTTAGGAGTCTCTCAAAATTGTTTCCTGAGGGCCAGCCCCAGTGAACAAGGGCAGGGGACAAATGGAGTCTGTGTCATCATAGTTGGGAATTTTGCGATGATTGTGTTTCTTTCTCACCTCTTGGTCTGTAAGTTACCCCTTTTTATTGATAGGAAAATGCAGCCTCAGGAGAACACAGAGTTTTGCTTTCTGGAGCCAAGCTCTCATCTCGGCAGGAAGCCATTTTCCAACATGGACTGAACCAGTTTTGCCAGAAAAGAGACTCTGTCTCGCCCTTGCTGTACCACCAGAGGAGAGTTACTGGTTCTCGTACCAAAAATGTTCAGAGAGAATATGGATTTCAAGGTAGGTTTGACTCAACAGGGTTGCTTTACCACTTGACAAAATTATCAAATGCCTTCTTTTCCTCCAGTCTCTGCCTTCCAGGATAGTATCTGTCCTTCGGCAATTTCCCTCATGGTGGCAAAAAGGCCTCCAGCACACCACACCTCACAACTGCTGCCATATCTCCTCTTGAGGCTACCTCACACAAATAGGGAAAGTGGTCCTTCTTCCCAGGGAACTCCTAGAAATTTTTCCCTATGTATCTCCGAATATGTGAATATTCCCAAGGCAACTTTAGGAATACTGTGAACTGAGCCCCGGCTCCCATGAAATAGGCACTACGGCACAGAGGATGGAATTACTCTGACTGGCCAGGCAGCCAGAGCTCGCCACTTAGACAGCAGGCTGCTTGCTGAAGCCAAGAGCTTCATGGAGTCTGAGTGCTGTGCTGTGCTGTGTTTGAACGAGGGGTGCTGGCAGGCAGCCTCTTGGGCTCTCCCAGAGATGCTGGTGGCGGATTCTCCATGTCCTCAGGACTGAACAAACAGTTTCATGTATTTGCAGAAGCAGCAGAGACTCTGATTGGTTGCACAGATAGTTTCTGGCCTCTTGGGGAGGAAAAGAACCACATGAAGAGACTCTCAAAGGGCCCGGTGTCCTGTTTCCTGGAGGACGCTTTTCACAATCCTGGCAGACATAGCACTGGCAGAAGTAGAGCTCGAAGCAGGGTCTGTAATTGTCTAATTAATTCAGGCAGGGGTGGGTTTTGGCAGGTGGGAGGTGGGAGGCTCTACCTGGCCCAGGCAGGCATGCCCAAAGGACACCTCACCCAGGCGGGCAGACATGGACACCAACAGCTGAGAATTTAACCTGAGCCTTAGACAAGGTGCCCAACTTGGCACTCAGCCTCCAACCCACAGGGCAAATCAATTCCACTTTCATCAGCTGCAGACAAAGAGAAGCCTGTTAGTTAATTCTGAGCCCCAGGCTGTTCTGTGCATTGTCTTGGTTACCGTCTGGAACCAGTTCAAGTTCACCCAGGTCCTGGCCCAGGGAGCACCCACAGGCTACTCTTGATTGCAGTGCTCATTTATTTATCTAGGAGTCATTTTCCAAGCAGAGCTGGGCTGCCAGGTCCTGTGGAGGATGCAGGGGAGTGGAGGTGGGTGGGGGAGGGAAGGTGAGTCCTGCCGCACCTGCCATCTGCTGGGGGCAGAGCTCGGGCTTTAGAAGCACTGATTGCAGAGGTGAGCACTGGGTTCCAAAGGGGCTTGGCTTTGAAATGGGAGCCCAGCAGGAAGGCACAAGGTGAAGAGTTATGGGGGGAAGCATGGTAGAAATGAGGCTATACGGGTAAACTGAGGCTGGAGAGTAGACACTTCTGATAAGAATAAAAAATGGACAGCCATGCAAAGCCAGCAGGCAGATGGGTTCATGGGACCAAATGCATCTGGCAGGATGTGGAAGGTGAGATGTTAAAAAAAATAGGGTGGTACGGGTGACAGGTGAGGCATGGTAGCAAGTATCAAGGCTGTCTTCACCTGGGTTAGGAAATTCCCTTAGAGGACACAGGGACAGACATGAGTGAGGGGGGTGGAGGTTCATCATTGATGTGGTCATGGGACATCTAGTGGATGTCCACAGGGCAGCTGGATCAAAGGTTGGAGCATAGACGAAGGGCAGCGATGGGGTGCAGGAGTTGGTACCAGTGCCATTTTTATTTTGCACGTTCCCTTGCAGGCTCTGTTCTCCTGAGAGGAAGTCACAGCTCCCCTGACATGGACAGCTGTGGTAGTCCCGGCTACATGGCTAGTCACCTACCCACGCCTCTGCTTCCTGATCTGTGGGGGGGTCCCCCAGCAAGCTGTCTCCAGCATTAAGTTGGAGGCTTGTTCAGCTTCATGCCTGCTTTATGACGCGTGCGCTGAATATGGTAGAAGCCGTTGTTCGGATGTGAATCTGCTCAGGCTGGTCGCGGTGTCATACATACCACTTCCTATACCATTTGTCCCAGGCCCCTGGGCCAGGAATGGTCCCAGAGGGCTGCCTGCACCCCACCGGGGGAGGAAACTGCTTTGGGGGAATTTGTTTTTCCTATGTCATCGCCCCTATAATACAAGGTGTGGTCAAAAACTGCAGTGAATGTTTAAATAAAAATGATATATTGCCTTTTAGCCTCCTCAGCATATTCCCCCTTACTTTGAACACACTTATCGCCTCGTTCTTGCCACTCTCTGGAGCAGCTCTGGAAGGCCTTTCTTCTGTCTTTTGTTGTGCTCTTGTGGCTGCCTCCATGTCCTGAGTCTATTCTAAACACTGGGGAGGAGCCAGAAGTTGCATGGTGCCCCATCTGCTGAACAAGGTGGTTGAGGACACAGTGCCACGTTTGTGTTTGACAGAAATTGCCAGAAATGATTTGAAGTGATTCGGGACATCAGGGCAGCCGCGACAATGCAACTCTACACACTCACAAAAGAGGACTTCAGAACGGCTTTGGAAAGTGGCAAGAATGATGGGACGGTTGTGTTCCAAGTGAGGGGGTATGATGGCAGTGAGTCTTGCAGGGCAGCTGGATCAAAGGTTGATGTAATCAGACATCATTGTAGTTTTCGTTCACATGTTGTAGATCAGGTTAGGGTGCGTCTTTCTCCACAATGCATGCAGGGACACAATGGTTTCATGCGACCTTCTTCTTCCCCTCCTGTTTTGCTCTGGAGGCAGGACCCCTAGACACAAGATCAGGTGGCTCCCACAGCAGGGCTGGTTTGAGAGCCTTGTTCTTGAAAAAGTGTTCGGCGGCATCCCCAGGCTGTAGACACGACACGCTGGGCACCAATACCCTGAATACCTCAGGGCTCCAAGTACAGGGTACAACTACCTGGTCCTCATGAAGGACAAGCCCTGCTCAGACATTCAGACAGTTGCCTGTTTCCTGCATCATGTCCTTGCTTTCAACAATAAAATCCATTCTTGCAGCCCAAGAGAATAGCTAGTCTAGATCTCTTCTGAAGACTTGTGATTTCAGTGGACACAATGACCACAGATGAGTAATGAAGACCCAACCGTCTTACGGGGCTGGTAGAATTCAGGTGGAGGGGCCTCAGGTCCTGGAACTCCTACTACATGGCCTCCGTGCATCCAAAAAGCTAAGATCTATCTAGATCCAGTCTCAGTCAGACCTGAAAGGCTGTTCCCAAAAGATCATCCAAAATCCCACAGCTGAATTGGGGACCAGCCAGTAGAGCAAGAAGAATTAATACAATGAAAATTCAGTTACATCTGGTTTCCCTCTATCAGTTCTATTTCATATAATTTCTCTGATATCTCATCAGAATACTAAGTAGGAAATTTGGTTATATGACTTTAATAATGCCAGCAAGAGGATCTATGAGATGCTGGCAAGTATTAAATCCACAGATATCTGGCAGTTTCTTCATTTATCAGCATAATTAACCTCCTGCAGGGGGCTCAACATTATGTTAATTGCTCTGGGGGTTGCACTGATTTGAATGTATCCCCAAAAAGACATGTGTTGGAAACTTAATCCCCAGTGTAGCAGTATTGGGAGGTGGGGTGTAATAGGAGGTGTTTGGATCAGGAGGGCTCCACACTCACAGATGAGTTAATGCCAATTATCAAAAGAATTGAGGCTGCAAATTCTATTTTTTGCTCCTGTGTCATGGAAAGCCCCAGTCAGGTGCTAAGCACCTTGATCTTGGATTTCCTAGCTTCTGGAACCATGAGCCAATAAATTTCTATTTGCTATAAATTACCCACTCTCATGTATTCTGTGTTAGCGGAAATGGATTAAGAAATGGTCTAAACATGATAAGTGCTCAATAAACGTTCCTTGGGTAGATGGGTAAATGGATGGATGGATGGATGGATGAGTGGTTGGGTGGATGAATGGATGGATGGATGGATGAATGGTTGGCTGGATGGGAGGGTGGATGGATTGATAAAGAGCAGAATGCATTGTATCTTCAAATCACAGTGATTCCTCAGGTCTCCTTGATATGTTGGACAGAACATTCTTACCTTGTCTGGTTCTCATCCTGTGTTGGAGTTAATTACAGGTTGTGAACATCTGTCTACTGGCACCTGTATAAGGCCGGAGGATATCCTAGTTTCCTTAAGAACAGCTTTGTTTTTCTGTATTTTAGCTCAGTTCCCTTGGCAGAAACAATAGCAGTGTCTGGAGGAAAATTTTGTCCCAGACAGACTTTCTGCCTCAGATAATATAGAAGCTTCTATTTCACTGCAAGTGATAGTCTGAGCCTTAGGTGGAAGAATACGCTACTTCCCACTTCTAGAAGATTTCTATCACTCTAGAGAAAATACCAAGACATCACATGGGGAAGGAAATTTCAGGTAATGGGGGGCAGATTGTGCACATTTTTTTATTCGAGGAAATAATGCTTCCCAAGGCAGTTATTTCTAAGGATACCGGCTGAGACATGCTACAAACATCAGAGTTGAAATCCAGGTCAACTATTTAACTTTGGTTCCCATGACAACCAATAAAGCGAGCCCCACCTGCCCCCAGAGAAGGAAGCATTCTACAAGTAGCCTAGGAAAGAGAGAAGAGTTGCTGCAAGTGTCAGGGAGGAACATTGAAGTCTGGGTCACTTCTACAGTTCAATTTCATTCCTTCAATCATGATCCTGAATATGGGAAAACCGAGGCCAGTTCACCAAGGCATTGCAGCTCACATACAGTCGCTGTTTACTAACTTTGTGATATTCAGAGGTCATGTGGGTTTCGAGAATCTTACTGTTCTTGGATCCTGGGTTCCAGAGGAACCACTAATTGGCTGGGGTGGGCAGAGACACGAGTCTTAGCTCTTTTGTAAATTTACATATATTTTTAGGTTAATCTGAGAGATGGCAATACTGAAGAAAAATATGTGTGCAATGAGGGGAACCTTTGATCCACAGCAACTAGACTTTGCTTTGAGACATTTCTGGCTCATCTTCAAATTTCTGTGCTAATTGACTTTTTTTTTTCTCCCCAGAGGCTGCTATCCCTATGTCATTAGGATATTGGATGCTGAGCCTTAGTCCTTTTCTATCCAGGCCAGACACTGCAGCAATTATAATAGCAAACAGTTGTATAAGGAGCTTGCTTGTAGGCTCCGCTAAATGAGTAGAGGAGTCTTATGACCAGACAGACTCTCCTTTATTGGCACTGGAACATTTTCAGGCATCTGTCTGCACAGAACAAAAGAGGCCTGGATGTCTTTATTTCTCTCCAACTTCCTCCCCATTCCCAAGTGTTAGGGATGACATCTCACTCCTAGTGAAAATAATACGCCTGCCCTGACAAAGGAAGCTGAGTTTGGAAGATCTATCTAAAAGGAGTAGTGAGAGGAGCTCATTTTTCTGATTCCACACTGGTGGGGGAAATAATTCTTTTTAAAAGTGCTAATCTTAGCCAAACAGGGTAGTGCATCCCCGTAAACCCAGCACTCTAGGAGACTGAGGCAGGATGACTTCAAGTTCAAGTCCCACCTGGGCAATTTAGTGAGGCCCTGTCTCAGAATCAAAAAGAAGGGCTGGGGATGTAGCTCAGTGCAAAGGCCCTGGGTTCAGTTCCCGGTACTGGGCAGAAGAAAAGAAAAAGAAAAAGCTCCGTCATCATGCAGCACTAGGTTTTCAAGTGTTTGCCCCCCAGTTATTGCATAGGTGGACAGGATGTGGATTAATTTGAAAATAAGTGAAATCTTCAAGCAAGGAGAAGGAACCCTCTTGAGCAAGATCTTAGGGTCATGGATCCTGAGCAGGAAAGTTAATGGGGCTTAATTAGCCCCCAGCATTGGATTATCACAGTACCCCTGGCAAGCAGCCAGAACATGGCTCCACAGAGGCCCAGGGACCCCTCCCAGACCTGGGAAGCTGCCTCCTTGCTTTCCAAGCGGGCTTTACCACTCCTCTCAGATGATGGTAGCACTGGCTCCTCCACTCACAGTCTCCCCTACATGGCGGTGGATGGGGCTCATCTGAAGGTCACAGCATCGCTCCCAT
>RJWT010014401.1:0-21097 GCA_004365215.1 Cuniculus paca | reverse complement strand
GTATTTCTTTTATTATGGTTTTCATTTCTTGTTTTACCTGGGATAGAATTTCTGTTCTAATTTCTCTTATAGCTTCCTGAAGTTGTTTCTTCACTTCAATTGAGAGCACTTCAGACATTTCAGGTGTGCAATTCTCGATCTCCATGTTTTCCTTTTGTGGAATTGCACTGCTTGGGTTGGATGCCAGAGATTGCCCTCTGCCTCTTCGTCTTGGCATATTCTTGATTTCTTCTACCCCTGAGTAGTGTGGTCCCAGGCCCCCCAGCACTGGCCACAATTTCTCTGAAGCTAGGCTGTTTGTCTTTTCTAGCCAGCGCTGGCTATGTATATCTGATGTTGGGTGCCTGTGTCTCTCCACTGAACTGAGGACCAAGCCACCTGGGGTTCGCTCGGGAGCAGACCTGGTCAGGCCCTGGGAATCTAAGCTGTTTAGTGATATTGTCTGAAATGCGCATGGGAGCCGATCTCCAACCAATCAGCTTCCGTGGGTCTGCCCACAACCTTGAGCACCCAAATGACTGTTTTTTTTTCCTGGCTTCCTTCAGGCAACTTCCACGGGTCCCCCCACAACCTGGCACTGACGCCAGTAGTTAGCAGTCTTGGCCCCAAGAGGGCGCAACCTGCCCGACTCCAAGATGGAGCCCGGCCAACCACTCTCTCCTGTGGGGTGGGGGTGGGGTGGAATTCCAAACACTCACCCACTGCCAGCACAGATCTCCACGCCTGCAGCTCTCCTTCACTCCCACGCCTCTCCACAGAGACCTCCGGGGTCGACCGCAGCTGCAACCATGACTGCAACCACGACCGCGCGTGTCTCCAGGCTCAGCAGGTCTTCTGGCAGGGTGAATCTGGCTCCAGGCTGAGGCGCTGCCAGCCACCACCTTCTTCTTCATTTAAATTCTTTTTATTCTCTTTGTGGGCTCAAGTCATATTTTAGATTCTTCCTTGATTCGGGGGACCCAGTTCCTTCCTTCTTGTCCTCTGTATGAAGTTATATTCGAGCATCTGAACTGTTTCTCTCAGAAAGACTGTTTACTCTGCTGCTTACTGTTCTGCCATCTTTTCAGTCCACAGACTTTAAATAAATTTGAAAAACAAAAATGCTAAAGAAAATGGAAAAGCAGGAATTTATTTTCTCCTATAACATTGTAAGTCTGAAAGGACTTCTAACGTCTCCAAAGATTGTAAGAAAGAAGTGTATGATGGGAGGTGGTTCCCAAGAGTCATTCTCTATAGCCATGAATATTTCCTTAGGGAGCACTTATGAATTTTTTACCACACTAAAAAAAAAATACAAAGAGATCTTTCTTGAAGGGAATACAGTTTCCCCTGACACTTCTTCCTGGCACAGAAAATTGATGAAAAATGTGCCACTTTAGTATTTATTTTGTGCCCCAAGGGAGCAGAATTTGTTTGGCAAGTGGAAAATAGTGAACAATTTATTTAATGAAGAGCTCTGAGAATTTCAACCTTGAGACATAGAAAACTTAATAATGTCCTTCACCTGTACTTGTATGGTCTCAGCCTCCATCAAACTCATTTAGGGCTCCTGGGCAAAGATCCTGACAAAGAGAATGTTTCAGTGACAACCGCTGGACAGAGTCTGTCTGTCCCCAGGAGGGCAAGAGGAGTGAGAAGTATAACGAAAGAGAAAGTGGGTACCAATGTTCACCTCTGGAATAATGGGAATGGGAATGTCCAGCATTTCTTTTGTTTATGAAGGTGAAGTATTTGTACTTTGGAGGGACTTTAGCTTTTACATAGTGAGTTCTTTCCCAGTTCTTGTCTGTATCCTTACCTCACTCTTTGGAATATGAAGCCCTACTGCAGTAAAAGTTATCTTCTGGAGAAATCCAGCTCTCCTCTGTAAACTACATACTCCGGTCAGAATTCCTGCACCCAGTTATCAATTCATTAACTACTCAGCAAAGATCTATTATGCATGAGATACTAGCTAGCTATTTTGTTCCAAATTAGTTTGGTGTTTTCTTCCATATTCTCCTTTTCACCAGTAGATTATTCAATTTACTCATAGACTTCATTCTATATTGTTGCAGTTATCACTTCTGCTCCGTGTCTACCGTAGCACCAATCAATAATGTAACTATTAACGATGCTCATTACTGACTTTAATTTTTTCACATTATCAACTCCTTTAAGGGATCAGAAAAATATTTAATGATTGAAGTTGGACAGCATTGGCATGTTCATGAATTTGACACACCTAGTGTAACGTTTTAATGTAAGCATCTCTCGTTGCATGAGGTTTATTGTGTTTATGGCGCTCATTTCATTTCATTGACCTGGGTGTGTAATGAACTATGCTAAGAAACATCTACATGAGTCAGAAGATTTTCATTTTGTGTTACAATGGACATTTTGGTACTACTATTTTATACTTCTAAAATTTGTAGTTTTTCAGCACCCACACTGTGACAGACCCAATGCAATTCCCAGAAAAGACACTTGATGAACCAATGCTGTCATGCTGTCATCTGAGATCCAGAAAAAAACAAATTTATCAGTGTAAGAGGGACCCAAAACATGATTACAGAAATTTTGACTTTATTTTCCTCTTGTTCCTCATCCCCTGCTCTCCATCACACTGGCCTTTAAAGTGCCCTCCTGTGCAAATTCATCATCTGATGGAACAATCCTACATTCTGTTCTTTGATCCTAGAACATTTCTTCCTTTTTCAGTTTCCTTGCTTAACAATGACCCATCTTTTATCTTGAAGCCCATACATTCCTATTTCAGAGAAGAGATAAATTGATTCTCAGAGAAATTTTTTTGGCTTAGTATTTACTCTTTAGGTATTGATAATATTGCCCATTGTTTTCATAGGGATTCTAAATATTTATAATCCTTCACTTATTTGTAGGGTGAATGAGTTTATATAACTTTTGTATATTTGAATAAAATCCATTGATTATACATTTTGGTCATTAAATGTGATTTTAATACAGTACACTCCATTCAAGAGCACACACAGGAGTGAAGATAATCATACTTCTTTTTTTTTTTTTTGGTTTTAATAGTGGGGTAGTTTTGTTTCCTGTTCTTATCTATGTAGTGAACATGCTTTTTCCTCTCCTTGGAAGTAGTCACTCAGCAGGTACTCTGTAAAAGACAGACCTACAAGGAATTTCATTAGGTAGAACTGCTGTATGGCAGTCAAAGAGGTAAAAACATATTGTATTAATACTGACGAGAATTCCACTCATGATGGTGTCAGTTTAAGAGACATATTGACAAATGATAATCATGCAAGAGAGAATTATTGAGTCATTAAGAACAGAAACTCAGGTTTTTAAATGCCCATTGTATATCACAGGAAGCTCAATATAAAAATTGCATTATCTCATGAGGTTTTATTCTCAGTCTTATCACCTATTGAATTCTTACTGTTTCTGCTGCAGAAGGGAGTTATCTGCATTTAAAAGAATTTAGATAACTTTCTCAGGGTCACAAAGATGGTTATTTTGGTGCAGTACAACTCCATTTCAAAATGTATAACTCAAGAATAGCTTTTAAAAGAAAGAATCCCCTTTTAAAGTCAGAGATGTGTAGTGACATTGGGAGACTTATAGAGTCACAATATCATACAGAGGGAATTTTAAAATAACTGACAGTGATAATAACAACAGTAACAGGTATCATGTATTTATACTCCTTCTGAACACAAAGGAATTTTAAAACCTCACAAATAACAGCAATAATCACAATTTTAAAAAGAAAATGTCACTATAGAGAGCTTTGATATGATTATGTAGGGTCAAGTTGCAGAATGAAAATTGTTTGAATTGATTATATGTATTTCTTTTCTTTTTTTTTTTTTGGTACCAGGGATTGAACTCATGACCTCACGTTTACCAGGCAGGCACTTATGTCATTGAGCCAAATACCTGGCCCTGGTAATATATTTTTAATCAGATTTATAGTGTTTAAAGAACTGTGATGAGCATAAAGGAAAAGAATGAAATGAACTCAAGTTTCTGAATGAGTTACGTCAAGAAATTAAAAAGTGTATATAGATTTAAACAGGAAGATTGGTGAATCAATGGTAAAGGGAATGTTTGGCAATTTAAGAAAGTCTTAATGAAAAAAAGTCTTAATATTTATATACTTTACAAGGGAAATGGAATGCCACATGACTCAGAAATCATGTTTGCCAGTAGGAATCGATGCAACATGGAAGATGCAAATTCATGGGGTAGTTTTGTAAAGTGATGACCAAATGAGGTTTCAAATGACAGTTCATGGAACGTTTTGTTTTTCTCTCCTTCCTCAGGAGACACACCCGCTACATGGAAGCACAGAACCATACAGGTGCATCAAAATTCCTTCTGCTGGGCCTCTCAGATGATCCTATTTTGAAACCTCTTCTCTTTGTACTGTTCCTGTCCATGTACCTGGTCACAGTGCTGGGGAACTTGATCATCATTCTTGCTGCCAGCTCTGACTCCCACCTCCACACCCCCATGTACTTCTTCCTCTCCAACCTGTCCTTCATTGACATCTGTTTAACTTCCTCCATAGTCCCAAAGATGCTGGTGAACATTCAGACACAGAATCAAGGCATCTCTTATGTACAGTGCCTCACTCAGGTTTATTTTTTCAATATTTTTCTTGGAATGGATAATTTTCTATTGACTCTGATGGCATATGACCGCTTTGCGGCCATCTGCCATCCCCTGAGCTACACAGTTACCATGAACCTTCAGTTCTGTGGTCTTCTGGTTCTAATGTCTTGGGTCATTATGTTCTGGGTCTCCCTGATTCATGTTCTACTAATGAAGGAACTGACTTTCTCCATAGGTACTGAAATCCCTCATTTCTTCTGTGAATTGACTGAAATGCTCAAAGTGGCCAGCTCTGATACTGTCATCAACAACATCTTCCTGTATGTGGTGACTGCCCTGTTGGGCGTGTTTCCTGTCATTGGGATTCTCTTCTCTTACTTTCACATTGTGTCATCCTTATTGAGGATATCTTCTGCTGTGAACAGGTATAAAGCATTTTCTACCTGTGTGTCTCACCTCTGTGTGGTCTCCTTGTTCTATGGAACAGGATTTGCAGTTCACCTTAGTTCTGCTGTGATTCATTCTTCCCAAAGTAGCACAGTGGCCTCTGTGATGTACACTGTGGTGACTCCCATGCTGAACCCCTTCATCTACAGTCTGAGGAACAAGGATGTAAATGGAGCCTTGGGAAAATTCCTCAGCAGATCAGCCTTCTTTCCTTGGTAGACTCTGGACCTCAGAACTAAGCAGACATTTTGTGTCTCCTGCCAAATTCTGTGAACTTCAATACCCTTTTTGTGTTTCTTAAAAGACATGGTTAATTTCTCAGTACCCTATCTGTATGACTTTAAGTTGTATATTTTTGTACCTATTTTTCCTTAACAATTCCTTTTTAATATGTTTATTTTTTCTTACCCATATATGGTCCATAAGTTTCATATGTTGTTATCTTTTGTATGGGCACCCTTGAAATTTGCAAATGAAACAATTTACAAGTGCTGAGATTGTTGCCTGGTAAATTACTCCTTGAATATTAATGTTCTTCATTTTACTTTGATTGTGTTTTTGTTTTCTCTGAAAGAAATATAATAAAAATCATCAAAGTGGAGTCATTACCCTTTTGGGACTCTGTTGGTCACTTTATATGTATGATTTTAAACCTGAAAATATTTATCTGAGACATTTTCTTTCCTTTATGCATTTTTCTACATGATCAATTGGGGAAGTACTATGTATTGTGCTTGACACTGAGTTCATACTCCTAAGCTTATCATCCTAATGCTCATCAAAATGTGTTTGACATTTCTACCTGAAATCTGGAATCTATTTTTCTTTCTTTTTTTTTTAATTTTAAAGAGACTAAAACAAAACAGAGGTAAATGTAACAAAGCATTTCAGAAGAGAACACTGCAAGCAATACAGGTCCTCAAAACATAATAATAGGAGATTAACAGTGGCTACCCTAGTGTCTCTTGTTTTCTTTGAAATGGTTGTTCATACATTCACACACAATAAACTCAAACAAAGCAAAATAATACAAAATCAGATAAAACAAAAGTGTGAAAGCATTACAGGCCTTCAAATCAGACAATAAGAAATCAACAGTGGCTACCTTAATGTCCTTTGTTTTCCTCAAAAGAGCTGCTCCTATCTTCTCACATATTGCAATGAAATCGTAGAAAAGAGACTTAACCAATCAAATCAAAGAATAAAAGCATTATTGGACTTCGGAACCTTTTCCCCATATTTATCAGGGATTTCGTATCTTATTAAGTCTTTCAGTTTCTTACACTAAGGAGACTATGTGGTGTTTACACAGTAGTTTGGTTTATTTCACTTAGGAGTATGGTCTCAAGTCGCATCCATTTACCTATAAAAGCCTCAATGTGATCATTCTTCATAGCTGAATGGTACTCCATTGTATAAAAGTACCACATCTTTTTTATCCATGGAATCTACTTTTCAATGTAGGTTTGTTCAAAGAATTTATACTGAAATGATGCCTAGGGTAATTTTGAGCTGTTTTCATTTTTGTGATCGTTATTTTCCTTTTCTGATTTCTTCCTTTTTTTCCTCCCTTCTTCCATTCTCACTTCCTTTTTGACTGATTTATTGGTAAATGTTAACTTGCTTTATACCTTTTTATGGACAAAAAGGTCCTGCCACTTATTAGTCATTTACTTATTAATGGAAACTTCCATATTTGGTTATTGTATATGGTACAGTTACAGAAATACATGCATATTTATTTGACTACAGTCATATAGTACATAGTACTATTTTAGTCAATAGCAGACTACATCTGTAATGATGGTCCTGTAAGACTATATACCTAGTGACAATATATCTATGTTTATTTAAGTACAATCTGTGATGCTCATATAACAATAAAATTGACTTGCAATGCATTTCACAGCGTCTATTTTTTGCTATAAATCCATGTATGATTATGTTTGCTTCCAATTATTTGGGTCATATAAATGGGACTTAGATTTCTGGGTCATATGGTTTCTGTATGTTTAACTTGTTCAGGAATAGCCAAACTCATGCTACCTGACACATTTTCATTCTAAAATTTCATTTGTTCTTTTCATTGTTTATATTTCATTGTTTACATTTGATTGCTCCTTTTCACAATATTGTCAATCCTTTAAAAAATTTTATTAAAAATATCACTCCTCATTGTGCTTTTTATTTGCATTTCCCTATGAATAACTAAGCATTTTATGTGCTTATTGATGGCGTATATATCTTCTATGGAGAAATAGCATTTCAAATTTGTGCATATTTTGCTGTGTTGACGGCCAATGTTGTTTCTGATCTATAAAATTATTTATACATTTTGGATAGTTGATGTTTATCAGATTGTATTTTGAAAATAAAGATTTCTCCCCTTTTGTGTGTTTGTTCATTATTTATACAGTTTATTGTTACTAACTATACTCATCATGATCTATGATAGATCTCTTGTTTCCAAGATTTGGCTATTACAAATTGTGCTGCTATAAATAGCTAATGCTTGCCTGAATAGAATTTCGATAAGCTGATACTGTGTTTTCTGGTGGCTAGAGACTCCATCCTTAGGCAGGCCTGGGGATGAGGGGTACTAGGATCTACCTAGTATTTTATCTCACCCAGTCTGACACTAATTTCTAGGTTGAACTTACTACCCAGCAAATGGGATTTTACTCCATGGTATGCTGCCTCAGGTTCGAACAGCATTGGTGAGGACAGCCCCTTGGACATCCAGCCTTATGCTGAGTTGAGCTGAACCTGCAAAGACTCACACATTCTCAAGAGTGTATCAAAGCTTATGTTGCAGTGGTGGTGAGGTAGGCTGAAAAACTAGTCCAACCCATCGGGGTACCCACTGCCTATTGTTGAGATGTTCTAGAGTCTGGACTGTGATAGTTATACTGCCAGGCACTGAGTTCTAGGTGATGGAGACAGACCCTTAGCCCAAATATGACACTGAGCTGAGCTATACCTGAGTGACAGCTGCAGGGTTCTGTTATTTTGGGAAGGAGGGATGTGTGTGCCCCAGGCTCACTGCAAGCCTGGCAATGATGCAGGCCCAAAGTAATCTGTCCCAACACTATGTAACTGTTTGCCTGATGCTGGAGAGGTTCCATCTGTGAGCTCTGATCTGCACACAGGGACCTTGTTTCCTACCTGGTTGTGTGTTGAAACCCATGGTGGACTTAGCACTGAGTGCCAAGACATAGACCTGTGCTAGCTTTCATGTCCTGCTTCTCTGTAGGTGGAGTCTCTCTCTTTGTTCTTGTTTTGTGCTGCTGCTTGAGATGGAGAGGGATTTTAGAAGCTGTTTCTTTGCTTCCTGACAACATAGTTTCAGCAGCTTAGTCCAAGACTTTGGCAATAGGGGTTGTGGGCTCTGCTCAGCAGGTTTCACTGCAGAGAACCTGGTAGTAGATTTAAAAATAAAACAGTTCAGGTCTTAACTTGAAGAGGATTTAAATTTTCAAGTGGTAAGTGTTTCTGTGCTTATAAATGGAGGAGGGGTGATGTCTGCAATTCCTTCTTGCCTGCCTTCTTGAATAGACTTTCCTGTTATAGTTTAAACAGGCATTATAGTCTCTCACCTTGAGCTCTTGTAAAGGTGGTACCCTGCCCTAACTTTGTACTGCCTAGTTAACTGAATTTCTATCTTCCTTTAATTTTATATTTGAGGACAGGATGTAGATAGTCTAGAGGTTCTCCGGGTGGGATAGCCTAAACTGAATGGATCTAAGACATCGTCAAGAATGACCACCAGACACCCTGTACCTTCATTCTAATCCCAACTGGGTGCTAAATGACACACACATGCTAGTGCCACGACAGTTAACATTTGACAGTGGCTATAACCATAACAGGAGCAATAGAGGAAGAAGAACCACTGATAGGAGCAGAAAGAGGAGACACTCACGGGGGAGAATGGAAACAAAACTCTACCCACAATCAGAAAAGATACGAATATTATAACCCCTTTACTAACCTCTTCTGTTCCCTCATTCCTTTCACCCTACATCTATGAAGGGTAGAGAATTTGCAAATCTACCTAAGTGTATTCTTTGTCAAAAATACCAGTTTCCTTTGGGGTTCAATTGAGGCTTGGTTTTGTTACCGGTTCCACAATTCCAAGAGGCAAAAAGGACTCAGATTGAGGTAAAAAAAATTGGTAAGAAATGTAATTTGGTGCACGTAGAAACTGTTCGACTTGGGTGTATCTGTGGGAGTCACAGCTCTTACCCGTCATTTTTCTCTGCTCCTCCAAATGACCTGGTTGCTTTCTAGTCTCAGGACCCTGCACCCGAGGGCCCACCCCTTCCGCGAGGCGAACAGAACCGGAAGCGGAAGTGTGGCTTTGCGCATGTGCATAGCGGCAGCTTGTCACTTGATCCCTCCTCTTGTCTATGAGAGCTGTGTTGTACGCTCAGGGATGCGGAGGACTGGGTCTGGGGGTCGGTGATCCAAGGGCTCTCCTTAGTCACTGGTCCTCGGGACACTCCCGGCCTCTCTCTGCTGCGCGTCTCCGCCTCCGTGTGTGTGTGTGTGTGTGTGTGTGTGTGTGTGTGTGTGTGTGTGTGTGTGTGGTGTGCAGGATTCTCCTGCAGGCTGGAATCCGAAAACTACCATCGCATGTAGTCTCGGGACGCATGCTGTGCTCTCTTTGCAGAAACGGAAAGCGTCTCTACTTTGGAGCCTGGGACGAGACTCTCCAGGTCGCTGTCGCTGGACCTGGATTTCTGCAAGCTGGGTGAGCTGGGTCCCCGCCTCGCCTCTCCCGGTGCAGTGCGTAGCGTTGAATCTGTGAATGTTCCTCTGCTTGCGATCATCAGCTTGGCACACTGTATTCCGATGCATAAAAGCGAACTAATTTATTTTACGTCTTTTGTCCCCTGCTTTGCCAAGTGCATTTTATCGTTCATAAAACAGTACGTGTTAATCATTTATTTATAAATTGCTTGAATTTCACAGAGAGAATTAGCCAATCTCAGCGTTTTCCTTTTTATTCCTTCCATTTTCCTTTTTGTGGTTGGTTTTGATTTCTTTACTGTACTTACCAGGACTTTCAGTTGAATGGAGACTAGCATATAATTTGCTTTAGTCTAGCTTTATTTCTGTTCTCAGAGAGGACAAATCCGGCATTTCACTATTAAGTGTTTGCTGTGGATTTTTTTCCTAATAAAACATTTTCTAGTAAGATAAATTGTCATTCATGGATATTGGAATAGATGAGTCACTGTTTTGTGTCTAAGGGGATGAGACATATGATCTTTTTCAGTTAGTATTAATCAACGATTGATTTATATTAACAATTGTTAATTATATTAGTGATTGATCATATTACTGACTCAATTTTCAAGTATCCTTCATTCTTACATAGACACTTGGTTTGTGATTTATTGTTCATTTCTCAACTATTAATATTTTTATATTATTTGCATTTTATGTGCATAAAATCTTACACTTTTTTTTTAAAGTTGTACTCTTTGAGGTCTTGGAAATGCCTACAAAAACAGATATTTTACTCATTGGAGTTATGAAATAATTGCTTATTTGGTGAACTTGCCTGTAAAAATTCGTAACTTCTCTTTCCCTTCTGGGCACGTTTTTCACTTAGGTTTTTTTGTTTTTGTTTTCTTTAATGACTGGGTGTAATTATTTTCTGCCTCTTAGATCATCCTTGAAATATTGTAACGTCTTGAAATTCATTGCATATATATATATATTTTTCATATGTTATCCCTGCAGTATCTATATGATTCATTCTCATTCACAACTATTTGTTTGTGCTCTCTTGCTTTTAAACTTGCTAAGTTTGTCAGTTGATTTAGTTGTCAACGGATACATATTTAGATTCTCTGGTTCTCTTATTTTTAAAAAAATGTTAGTAATTTTGTGTTCTTTTAAAACCTTTATACAGTCCTTTTTCCAACCTTATAAATCAGTAGTTAGTTAGCTCATAAATACTGATTGTTTTTCCCTATTGGGAAGTGATGGTGCTTATAAAGATAAAAGTATATACACTAAACTGGCAATGAATTTCTAGTTATTTTAATTTTCTGCTTCCACCTGCCACAAACCAGTTGTACTTTACTAACAATAAATGTGTCCAACTCCTTATCCTTATAATGAACTACATTCTAATAGAGCATGTACTACCACCTGATATATTTTATTTACTTTCCTAACCTAAAAGATGACAAAATCTTGTACTCCAGGATTTGTCTTATTCAGTGGTTTATTCCCCATGATTTCATGTTGTAGGGTCAGGGTAAATGTTACCTTAATGTAAACGAAATGAAGGGGCAGGAAATAGGCCCTTAAGGAAAACATCCTTATGCAACTCCTATGTCCTAGAAGGAACTCAGAGAGACCACATTTGAATGGAATGCTTAACTCAGTTGCTCTCCAAATTTCCCTAGAGGGTTCTAGATTAAATCCTGGTAATGTTAAAGAATAGGGCTTTTAATAACAGCTAAGTTGTAAGATTTATGTTTTAAAAACGTACTCATTGGGCATATTTTTTGATTATAAATAGACTCTCATTCATACCCTGTCTTAGCAGCTTTATAACCGAGTAATATTGAGCATATAGTTAATTTTTTCAAAGATGCCTCAACTATAAATTGTTTGGAATATCTGATTGGCAGTTTCTAAAAGAAATACATAAGATACACACATTTCTTTGCAAAGTCATTATCACAGTAGGGTTGCTATTACAAAGACAGTAAACTGCTACTTTTTTTTTCTTGGCTTTTACATATGTTTACTTGTTTCACTACAGGAGAAGGAATTTTTGAATTTCAATGTTTGAAATTTGTGAAACAAGACTGCAGATGCCACTATCAGCGCAGGTCAAGTGTTCTTCTGCTAGTGTACTGTATGTAACGAATGCAAGAGGCAGAGAGCAACCGAGACCACCAGGCTTGTGTAAAGGCAACATCACATGGAATTTACTGTGCCTGGTTACGGGCAGATGGAGGACAAAAAAATCATCCATAAGGAGCAAAGGGAAGAGGGCCCCTTTAACAGCAATTGAAAGAAGGCAAGGGACATTGGCAGGGTGATTTTAATAAACATCTGTGGTCAAAGTTCTCTGGCACTCTTGCACCTCAGTGGGCAGAGTCCTTGAAGTCTCCAGATGTCCAGGGACCTGCAAAATTCCCTGTCATACCTTCTCTCCTTTACAGCAATTCTGTGCTTGCCATGACAGCCTCGGTGCTGAGCTGAGTTCCCCTCTGAGAACAGTGTCTCTGCTGGCAAATAGGTTGGGGGCTGGGAGAGTCAGGTCTCATTGGAGCCTTACACTGTAGAAGGAATTAAGTGTGTGAGTCACAAAAAAGCAAATTTCTCTGCATCCCACATATGGAATTCAGTGGGCTGATGCTCAGAAGCTACATTTGGGGAAACCTTGCTGTTCCCAAGCATAGGTGCAGTGGTTGGGGGTTGAGAGTTAACCCTGTTACCCTGCCAGTGGGTACAGAAGTAAACTGTGGAATTGAGCCTTTGGAAGTCTGGTATTTAAATCAGTGCTTTCAAGGATTTGATTCAGGGAGCATTTATTCCTGTGGTTGAATACACTACTTTCATAGTTTTTATGCCGTTTGTTATCATAGGAAAATTAACAAGAAGACATTGTTAGACTTTAGTTAACTTGCTTACAAAATGTCACTCTTAGTGGCTTCTTTATGATTAGTAAGAACCAAAGCATTGTTTTCTAACCTTTGATAAGATTTTTCTACCTTTTTATAAGTTTAGTGAGTGCATGCCTGGGCATATTACTGTGTGTGTGTGTGTGTGTGTGTGTGTGTGTGTGTGTGTGTGTGTAGGGAGTTGTCAATCCTAATTGATGTGCTACAACATCCAGGCTGATGAGTTCATGAGTACAAGAATTTTGGAGAGATTTGGGTTCACATTCCAGCATCTGTTTTACCTGTAAGTTACCAGTATCCTACTTTTCTTCATGAAGGTGACATGGGGGAAGAAAGAAGAGCTGCTGAGTTACAGAAAAATATGATACAGGTGAGTGAAAGGTTATAATTCTCCAGAGAATACTTTTCTCCCACTAGGTGTCCCTTAGCCATTTGGAGCACAGTTTAGCAGTCTGTTTCTGTATTAGATCACATGATGAGTATTTTAGACTTTGAATGCCATAGAATTTCTGTTCCAAGGAAGCTAGCATTTTAGTACAAAAGCAGTCATAGACATAACACAACTTGTTTCTTTTTTTTAATCTCCTTTCCCTTCCCACCCAACTGTCTCCCTCTGCCTCTAAATCTCCTTTTCCTATTTTCATTCTTGTTATTATTATTCTTAACTCATGGTTAGGGTATAGAATATTTACATTCATTGTAGTTATTAGGTTCTTGTACATGTGTCTACTCCTTAAGATGAATTTATACTTCATATACTGCAAATATGTACTACTAAAAAAATAGCCATAGAAAGTACATAAAGGAATGTTCTATTGTATTCAGTAAAATTTTGTTTATGCAAGTGGGTGCCAGGTTGCATTTAGTCTATGTGCCTTAGTTTACTGAGCCCTGTGCTGGTATGCAATAAAACATGACCACCTGTGGTCCTACCGTGAAAGATATGCTTGTGCAAGCTCCTAGATCTCTCAGGTTGTGAAGGGAAAAAAAAGGAAAATCTCCCCTTCCCTAAGTTTGTTTTTGTTCATTAAGGCCTTTTTGAGATTTAACCCTGTCATTCATATTGTGCTGATTGCTATGGTAGGAATAAGTAGCAGGTGCAGTTGTTTCTGAAACAAGCAACTGATGATGTTAGTTTGAATGTTATTTCATTTTTATAGTATTTCTCTCATATAGTGTGGACCATTATAGAATTAGAATTGGACACCATACTGCCATTATGCAGTACACAGAGTGTTACCTCAGTTCATGAACTTAATCCCAAGATTCTGGGGAAGATGGCTGTGTTTGTATTCATTCAGGGAAGATGGCCATGGTCCTGTTTGTCACCCCATGCAGAGTTCACACAGGAGAAAAATTGTGCCAAACACTTCTGTTTGCAAGTGGAATTATTTGTGAACAGAAACATTCATGAATTGAGGTATTACTATATTTGATATTGCAGTGTCGTGGACTAGAGTTCTTAAACCCTGGGAATGTCTGGAGTGGTAAGTCTCTTTAGCATACTACAAAGATGGCTAGTGCCTTCACAATCCAATCACCCCTCCTGGAGTTTCTTAGTCTGTTCAAATTGACAGTCAAGATTAACCAGCACAGAGGAGCTTCTGAACATGTGAATGTTCTTGGAGCATGGTGTTCCAACAGGGTATGGAAGCTCTGTACCTCTTTCTATTCATATCATACTCTGTCCACCTTTTCATTTGCCTGTGTGTATAATTCTTTGTAATTAATAAACATAAGGAAGCATTTCTTTGAGCCATTATGGCAGATTGGTAGATTTCAAAGAGTTGGGTATCAGCATCTCTGATTGATAGGCCATTGGTTGGAAATATGAGCGAAACTTATGACTTGGCTTCTGAATTTGGGATAGTGTTGTGGGACTGGGCCCCCACCATTTGGGATAATATCTCCAGGTAGATACTGTGAGAATTTTATTGAGTTTTGGGACATCCAGCTGTACATGGGAAAAGTCTCCCATACATCTGGTGTGAGAAGTGTGTATTCAGCAACTCTGTAAGAGTGTAAGAAGTGTGTATTTGTTCTGTATTCAGTGACTGTATAATATAGAGTGACTGTATGCAATCTCATCGCTGTCATACCGCAGAGAAAGAAATTGGGTATTTTAGAAGTGCTGAGTCTAGCAATAGATTTTGATCAGTTAGGAAATATGTGTAGGTTGAAAGGGAAAATAACCTCTGACCGAGACCCACAGTAGATATTGGGAGACCATAGAATCAGTCTTCTGAACTTCCTCTGAATTAATTCTCAGTCCCCAGTATTATCAGCCTCCTGCATCCTCTTGCACAAGCTAGGGCACTTGTACTTTTCTAAAAAGAAAATTTTTGGATATTTTAGGACTCATTGACCTTTGACGATTTAGCTGTGGACTTTAGCCCAGAGGAGTGGGCTTTGTTGGATCTTGCTCAAAGAAAACTCTATAGAGATGTGATGCTGGAAACCTTCCGGAACCTGGTTTCCCTAGGTAAGAATGGCAACAGCATTCATTCATGTAGTTTTGAAAGCAATTTATTTTTTCACTTCACCTTGTTCTGGGATTTGAGCTGAAGAATGGGAATGCATTGATAAGTAAGACAGACATGCTCACTGACCCCACGGTGTTCTTGTCTGGAGGTTTTATCCTGTAAATATACACTTGTGTATTGGACCTGCTGTTTATTTTTTTGTGGTTGAAAGCCTTGAAGCATATTGAGTGTTGAAAGTGTAGGCATTCAGAGTTCACTTTGGAGCACAGGAGGATAAAGACCTGAGGATTTCATTGTTGTGAATGCTTTTTACCAAAAGACCATCAGGAACACACCTATAAATAAGCAAGTTGGATTTATTTCTTTTATTTTTTTTTCTTTTGAAAAGAATACAACCAAACCAAACAAAACAAAACAGAGTAAAGTCAATCAAAACAAAGCAATGAACATGGTACATGACTTTTAAACAGGTTAAAAAGCAATAGATAAAGCTACCATAATGCCTCTTGTTATCTGCAGTATACCTGCCCATACCATCAGGGATAAGTAAAATCAAACAAAATACAACAAACTAAAACAGTAGAAACAAAACAAAAGAAAACAAAACAAACAAAGCAAAACAATGTAAGCAATACAGAATTTCAAGATATTAGCAAAACAGCATTGGCTACCATAATATTTGTTATCTTCAGAATAGTTGCCTACACCTTCAGACATATTACAATCAAACCACACAGAATAGAATAAAATCAATCAAAACAAACAATGAAAGCCGTACAGAGTTTCTAAACAAGATAATTGGACATCCTCGATGGCTGCAATTATATATTTTGTTATCTTTAAAATAACTGTCCATGCCATCAAGTATAATAAAATCAAACAAATCAGAATAAAATGAAACTAATCAGAACAATGAATACAATCTGAATTTCAAATCATGATAATAAATTAATAGTGGTCATTTCCTTCCCTTTTTAGATAATTCCTCCCCTTTGACTTTCCCAGTATGTATTGTGCATTTTGGATCCCACTAACACCTCTAGTTTGTTATGCTATGGAGACAACACAAAATTCACCCTTGTGACTCTGGTCCATTACATCCATGAGCACTATTACCAGTTGCCTCTATCTACCTACAAGAGCCTTGAGGTTATCTTCCTCCATAGCTGAGTAGATTTCCACCTCATGAAATACCATGTGCAAGTTGGATTTATTTAGTGCAGCATGGAAAAGTATTCCCTATGGGGAGTTGTGAGTCCTCTTAGTAAGAGGGCATTAGAGGGTATCACAGGATTTACACTTTGAGAGATTTGGGAATTGGCCTGTGGAAAGCAAGTGTGTTAGTTTCTTAGGCCTTCTCAAAGTACCATACACTGGTGACTAACACAACTGAAATTTATTCTACCATGTTTCTGAATGCTGGAAGTTCAAAATAATGGTGTCAGCTGGGTGATTGACTCTCTCTCACTCTGAATGCTCTAGGGAAAATGTCCCTCCTTGTTTCTTTGCAGCTTCTGGTGGTCATGGGCAGTCCTTGTTTTTCTTTGATTTCTAGGTCTGTCACTTGAGTCTCAGCCTCAATCATCTTCTCTGTGACTGTTTTAAATCTCAGTCCTTACAGTGGCACTAGTTAATGGATTTAGGGCCTACTTTAATTCAGAATTACATTTTAAATTGATAATATCTTCAAAACTTTATATCCATATAAGCTAACATTCTGAGATTCTGGGGGAGACATTTTAATAGGCTTTATTTTTGAGAGCAGGTTTATGTTCCTATTTTAAGTTGAGCAGAAGGTGGAGAGATTTTATATGTATCCCCCCCACCAAGAGCCCTTCCTGCACTACCAACATCCCCCACCAGGTGGTGTGTGTATTACAGTGGATAAACCCATATTGACACATTATTACTACTACAACAGAGTCTGTAGTTTCTGTTAGGGTTCATTTGTGTTTTATATTCTATGACTTTGGAAAAATGTACAGGGACACACAGACACTATTATGCTGTCATTCTCCTACTACTCCACATTCTTGCTAGCATTTGGCATTGCCACTGTTTGATAGGTGAGTATCCAGTATCACAGTTTTAATCCTCAATTCTCGGATCATCTATTTGGGGAGCATCTTTTCTGTTTGCCTGATGAGGCTACTCGTCTACACATAACTCAGCTTATTTATTTAATGCAGACATGGGCATTCTAATACTGAGCAGCATCCCCAGCCCTTTTTTATATTTCAAATTTTGAAATGGATTCTCACCAATTTGCTCAGGTGGGACTTGAACTTGTGATTCTCCTGTCTCAGCCTCTCTGAGTACTAGGATAACATGTGTGTGTTGTTATGCCCACTTATTTTAACCTTTTGTGTGTCCTCTCACTCTTACCTTCCTCTTTATAAAGACTTTATTTTCTTTTTTAAAAGTTAGTATTTGGTATGCACATTTTATTTTACCCCTTTTTGTTTTGTTCTCCTAGTACTGTTCCACTTATTTTACTATCAATGTCAGATTTCACAGAACTGTTTCTTAGTGAATTACAGACCATGTTACTCCTGTACCTGTTAATACTAAAGTCCTGAAACAGCCACACTGCCAAAAGTCCTTTCCTTCACTTATGGTTTTGCTTTTGTGTTTCAGGTTTTGAGATTCTATTTAAAAGTAATGAATCAGTTGTTCTGCCTGATAATAATTTAGAAAAAGTATCTAATAAACAAAAAGTCATAAGATTCAACAGAAATAGTTCCTGGTCCTCCATTTTACATGAAAACTGGGAGTACTATGGTATTGATGAGAGGAACAAAAACTATGAAAGACATTTGAGGTAAGTGCCCTTCACAAATGAGAAAATATCTCCACCAAAGAGAATTTAAAGTGTCTTGAGATTTTAAGAAATGTGTTTACATAAGTCCATGTCAAAACTTGTGATTTCATAAAGAATTTTTTCTGTAAACATCTTCCCTACAAATGAGACTGAGATAGTAAATTTTTTACACATACTTCAGTTGTAAACAATCATCAAAAAATTCCCATAAGTCAAAAACTATTGGCTGTGGTAGAGTCATCCATGAGAACACTCAGCTTGTAAATTGACAAGGAAGAAAACATATAGACTCACTGAAAATGGTAAAGAATTATTACTAATATGTGCCTTTTATTTTTAAAAGTTACAACGTGGAGAACATCTATGAATGTAAAGAAGAAAATCAAAGTAAACAATTTCCAAATCTTCATGTGCTCAACAGAACCACTGAAGTAAAATGCTATGAATGTCATGAGTGTGGAAAGGCTTTCCCATGCCATTCATCCCTTAAGAATCACATCAGATCTCATACTGGAAGCAAACCATACCAGTGTCAGGAATGCGGGAAAGCTTTCCATTTTCTTGCTTATTTTAAGAAGCATATGAAGACTCCCACTGATGAGAAGCCCTATGAATGTAAGGAATGTACCAAGGTCTTCAGTTGTTCCTCATTGTTTAGGGCACATATGAAGATTCACTGTGGAAAAGTAAACTACGAATGCACGGAATGTGGTAAAAGTTTCAGTACTTCTTCATACCTCACAGAACATAAAAGAATTCATAGTGGAGATAAGCCTTGTGAATGTGATGAGTGCGGGAAGGCCTTTAGTTGTCCTTCATCACTATCCCAACACAAAAGAATTCATAGTGGGGATAAGCCATATGAATGCAAGGAATGTGGGAAGGCCTTTAGTTCTTCATCTCATCTTATAACACATATCAGAATTCACACCGGAGAGAAGCCTTATGAATGTAAAGAATGTGGGAAGGCCTTCAGTGAATCATCAAAGCTCAGTCGACATATGAGAGCACATACTGGAGAGAAACCCTATAAATGTAAGGAATGTGGGAAAACCTACAATTGCCCCTCCTCCTTGAGTATCCATATGCGAAAACACACTGGAGAGAAACCCTATGAATGTCTGGAATGTGGGAAAGCCTTCTATCTTCCCACTTCCCTGTATACACATGTGAAAAATCAGAGCAGAGAAAAACCTTATGAGTGTAAGGAATGTGGAAAGGCCTTCAGTTGTCCCTCGTCCTTTAAAGCACATGTGAGAGATCACGCCCGAGAAATACAATATGAGTGTAAGGAGTGTGGGAAGGTCTTCAGTCGTTCTTCATCCCTCACCGAACACTTGAGAACTCACAGTGGAGAGAAACCTTATCAGTGTAAGGAATGTGCGAAAGCATTTATTAGTTCCTCCCAGCTTACAGTTCACAGGAGAATTCACACTGGAGAGAAACCTTATGAATGTAAGAAGTGTGAGAAATCCTTTATGTATTTCTCAGCCTTCAGCTTCCACATGAGAATGCACACAGGGGAAAAACCGTATGAATGCAAGGAATGTGGGAAGGCATTTCGTCATTCTTCGTACCTAACCATCCATGCAAGAATGCACACTGGAGAAAAACCCTTTGAATGTCTGGAATGTGGAAAAGCCTTCAGTTGTCCCTCTTCTTTTCAAAGACACATGAGAAGCCACACAGGAGAGAGACCGTATGAATGTAAGGAATGTGGGAAAGCTTTTATTTGTGCAGCCTACCTTCGAAGACATGTGAAAATCCATACCAGAGGGAAACCATGAAGGTGAAGAGTATAGGAATGCCTAAAAGATTCATTATAGGCAACTTGTTAAATCACATGTATGAAGAGACCCTATTAATATGAGAAAGTAGAATATTGCTTATCATTTTGAAGACCACAGCATACCTAAGAGAAACCTGGTATATGAAAACTGTGTAGTAAAACCTCCCTGAACATCACTTCTCTTATTGTTTACCAGGAAATTCATACTAGAAAGGATGTTGGTCTTATCCTTGAAAGTGAACTGAATACTCACTGAGTTCCAGTGTTTTCTAATAGGAAGGTGATACATTAACCTTATTAGCTCTCGTCACATGTTTTGTGTGAGGTACTTTTTTTTTTTTTGAGGCAGGGTGTCACTTTATAATTCAGGCTGGCCCTGAACTCATAGGATCCTTCTGCCTCAGCCTCCCAAGTGCTGGAATTATAGGCATGCACCACCACACTCAGCCAATGAGGTACAATTTTTTTAAGTTTCTTTTACTGGTATATGTTTGCTATACATAATAAACACATTCATTGTGAGGAATTGCTACATGTACATATCACATTTTTAGCCTTTTTACTTCCTCTTTCTCTTCACCTCCTGTTTCCCTCACCTCTAGACCCCCTTCCTGTCTCCATAAAGTCTACCTCCATTTCCTATTTTGTTTTGTGCTTTAAATTATTTATATTTTGTTTTTTTATGTAAAAGAACCCATATGATATTTAACCTTTTTAATAAAATTTATTTCACTTAGCATTATGGTCTTAAGGTACATCCGTTTTCCAACAGATGACTCAAATTTATCCTTTATGGTTGAAAAGTACTCCATATATGTATATATTTTTCCAGATGTAAATATAATTTCCGTTAAAAGTCTTTTGGACCCATGTGGGGTTTGAAGTTTATGTTTTGATATGTAGGTAGGAGAATGATCTTTTATTCTTTTTTTTATGAGCAGGATATATTTATTGATAGAAAAAAAGCTTCTGTCTGAGAGAGAGACAGAAGGGGTCCCGAGTGGGTTGCCAAAGACTCTGGCTTTTCTAGGGATTTTTGTAGGCTAAAATCACTAGGTGAGGTGGATCCAACATGGGGAAAACCTGAGAACTCCCAAGGCAAATGGGCATGAGGTGGGACAGAACTATGGTCAACCAATAAGATTAATTGTTCAGGTAAAATTGACCAAGTCAAGGATGAATAGGGAAGTGAGTTAAGAATCAAGCGAGCAATGATATTTTATTTTATTTTATTTTATTTTATTTTATTTTATTTTATTATATTTTATTTTATTTTTTTTGTGGCACCAGGGATTGAACTCATGACCTGGTGCTTGCC
>RJWT010014400.1:0-21099 GCA_004365215.1 Cuniculus paca | reverse complement strand
AATGAGCTATATTCCTAGCCCCTACCTGACTTTTAAAATCATTATTTTTAACCTATTCCTTTTTATATGCATAGTGCCCAAGGACAAATAAGCCATATGTATAATTTTCTATTAAAAATGAAATGTTAGAAACACTAAATCTGCTGGAAGAAAGAATAGGCAGAACGCTTGAAGACATAGATGTAGGCAAAGATAGCATGAACAAAATCCCGAACGCATGGAAAATACTGCAAAGAATCAACAACTGGGATCTCATCTGATTAAAAAGCTTTTGTTCAGAAAAGAAATCACCAACAGAGTACAAGACAACCCACAGAGTAGGAAAAAGTTTTAGCCAACTATCCTTCGAAGGACTAATATCTAGAACATATAAAGAATTGAAGAAAATCAAACCCCTAAATTCAAAGACCCCACCCCAAGGGCAGCAAGAAGAGCAGTGTGGAATATAGAGGAGCTGCTGCTGGATGCACAGATGGATGGAAGAAGCCAGTGTACCTGGGGGCCAGATGCTGCCTGCTGGGACCCAAGAATCCCTTCTAGGCAGCCCATGTTGTTTGGACACACGTAGCATAGCAGTGTCCAAAGGGCTGTGAAAACCTAAGGAAAAATGAAATGACACACACAATATAATGCTCAACTTTCAGTCTCAGGCCCGTCTTCTCCAAAGCATACTTGCAACATAGCTATTTATAAATAGTTGTTAAAACTACCAAGAAAAAAGCCTAAATTTAAACAAACAAAACTGATTACAAACAATCATTGACCATGGTCAGACTGATGCACAACCAATAAAGGAGCCACAGTATGGGTGGCAAATGCGGAGTGGGGTGCTATCTGTGTACACAGAAGCCCATTTCTCCTCCCCACTAGAACTGACCAGACCAAAAGTTCTCATACTTCTACTACAGACATGGCCATTTCCATGGAAAGGGAATAAGAACTAGAATTGTTCTATAAAGATAAACAAAATCTCTGTTCTCATTAGTTTCTTTCCCAAATTTTGCATTGTTATAAGCAATATATGAAGTACTGAGAATAAATTTCCTGATTCCTTGAAAATGAGACCTAATCAGAAAATAAGCACCCTTAAAAACTAGAGATCAAAAATGCCACCCTCAATCATCTTGCCTTACCTGTCTTACAGAGTAGCCACTGAGCAAGACAACAGGGAGCTGTAATCTTCTGCATGACACTGGCTGTCACCATGGTAATGGCCAGTGCTTGTTTTCCAGTATCTGACATTCTGGAAAAGATAAAACTGGGGACATTAGGAAGATCAGGGGTTTCCAAGGATGCATAGGCAGAACAGAGGATTTTTTAGGCAGGGAAATGACTCTGTGTAGTCAGCGGATATATGTCATTATAAACTTGCCCAAGCCTATTGAAGATACAAGAAGAATGAACACTAATGCAAACTATGGACTTGGGGCGACAACCACATAGCCACACTATAATCAGGTACAATGCATGTACCACTCAGGTGGAGGATGAGGGTGATGGAGGAGACTGGGCATAGGTAGGGCAGGCCATACATGGGGATTATCTGGACTTTCCACCCAGCTTGCTGTGAACCCAAAACTGCTCTAAAAAATACACTGATTTAAAGCATCTTAAATCTTATCACCCAGGAGAAGGGTGGTATTTTATGCATCAAGTTAAATACCCTTGAATTTAAACTCTCCAATGAAAGAATACTAATAGAAGCATAACTTGCATGTCTTATGTACTAGTACCAAATTGTAATGCCTAAATTAGTACATCGAGTTTGTTCTCAGGATCACTTATTAAGATCAATTACTAGGGTAATTATAAGTCGCTCATTTACACTTTAAGGGGACTTTATTCTTTTATTTTGGGAATGTATGACATACTCCCAATGTCAGCCCAGCTCTTCTCCCAAGTTTATCATAGCCTGTACTTGACCTCAGTTTTCTGGGCACCCCTGCAGAGGGTGTATTCATCATATCTCTAAGTCATGTCACTTGGTCGTCACTGGTCTCTGCAAAGTCCCCTCATCTCACTTCACTATCTCCACCCCCTTACTCTCCTGCAGCCATTCCCTAGGCAATCACATGGCCCTCTGTACTGGTTTGTGTAAAATGCAAGGTATCACAAGCCCAGATGCTTGCATTTACATCTCACACTGCCCACTTACCTTTTTCCCTCACTGGTAATGTTTCTGAGATCCACAGAGGCTGCTGTGTGCAGCACCCAGAGGTCCCAGTGGCCCACAGGATCCTATCACAGGGTTCGTTCCTTCACCTCCTGGGAGACGGACCCCGCCTTGTCTCCAGTCCCATTTCCAAAGCACACTGAGATGAAGATCCTGCACACCCCCTGCGTGGGCCTCTGATTGAATTCCCCTGGGAAATAACACCAGCCGTAGTATAGCTAGGGTTGAGGAGAAATCATTATTTACACGAAGTCCTCTGGGATAACCGGCCTTTCAAATTGACATTCAGATATTGCATTCAGCTTTCCCACTGAAATTGAAATCGACTTCTCTTTGTTTCTTTCCAGCTTCCCATTTCAGGGCAGTGTCAGTCACATCGATGCCTCAGTCAAAGACAATAAGTATAGGTTGCCCATCATTAGGTACCAGATAGATTTATTGAATTCAATTTCACTTTGAATCTGAGAAAGCATTGCTTTTGATGTGCATCAGAGGTAGCGTTTTTCTTTTAATGTGATTTTTTTTTTAGGACGGCCATAAATAAAATCCTTGAGAGCATGCATTTTAGTTGAATTTAAAAAAAAATCAAGTGTATCCCCTGTTGCTATATTCCTGACAATAGATAGATTTTTCACCTTCAGATATGCCAGGGCCTTGCCAAGTCTGGGAAGAGATAAAGGAAGGAAATATACTCAAAAGGACAACTCAGCAAAGGACTTTTTTTGCAATCATGAGTGAGACCACTGTGTATTTTCCCCAGGAATGAACCTAAAGGTAAATGCTATCATTTGTTTCTCAAAGTCCACCCTAGCAATGACAATAAACAATAGGACCAAGTTACAAGGCTGGGTGACACCAAGTGACATGCCAAACCAGTGAGAAACCTTCCAACATTGTGGTCTAGGAAGCTTAGATCAAGGATATTTTGGGTCATTCTTCCCCTGTAAGACACTAGAATGTACATTCCAAGTAGGCAAGGTTGTTTAATAATTTTAAAATTATTTTTAACATTTTAAAATAATTTCCTCAAACTTGATATGCCATTGCAAGAGCTAATTCTCTGGGAAACAAACAAAATCTCCTGCCTGCACCTCCAATTTGTATTCAGAAATGGCAGCTTCCCAGTGCATCTCAGTAGATACTGGAAGAAGGCCCCTGGGTCAATAGGGGCAAAGAAAGTGCTCACCTCCCAAATTCCTGAGGCTGGCCATCCCCTTGGGACAACCCAGGGGAGGAGGTACAGTGTTCACCATGAATACTACCTGAGTGATGGGAGGAATTTTCATGTAAGGTGAATTAGAACTTAGTTATGGTTGGGGCTAGGGATATAGCTCAGCAGCACAGTGCCTACCCGGAAAGCATGAGGTCATGAGTTCGATTCCTGGTATCAAAAAAAAAAAAGAGAGAGAGAGAGAGAGAATTTAGTCAAGGTCTCAGAAGATAACATTTAAAAAGGTTTTATTGCCCAGAGTTGAACATTTAACCTAACGTACATAAATTATTTTTACTCGAATCTGTGTGTTTCCACAAAACCCAAGGAGCTAATGTGAGTTGGCTAATGTCACATCAGATCATTTTGAGTTATGCAGAGAAGAAAAGAAAAAATCCAAACCTTTCTAGCTGTGGAATTCTTTCCTCTAAATCTGCATTAGCAAGGCTGCCTTGGATACTACGACAATATAGCAAAGGATTCTCTCTCTCTCTCTCTATCACACACACATTTAAGCATAACCTAAAAAGGATGGCCTGTCACTGCCCAGGTCCAGTAAATGACAGTCATCACACTATTTGGAAGCCTCTTAAACTCTGAACATACTGAAAACATTCATATTTTCTTACTGATTTTTGATGATTTTCCCAACAGAAAAACAATTCAAAAGGAGAAAAATAGCCAGGAAGATTCTCTGGAAAAATACTAGTTGTTTCTAATGATTTGCTATTCTAGATAATACAACATACTGGGAAAAGAAACCCAAATTTCAAACAACAAGGTAATGGAAAAATAATATTACTCTAAGATGTTATATAGCTGTACAAGATGGTTATGAAAACTATGTGGAAGCTTTTTATCAACTTATAAAACATTTAAGTGCCAGGCGTGGTGGCACATGCCCGTAATCCCAGCATTCAGGAGGCTGAGGCAGGAGGATCACCATGAGTTAGAGGCCAGCCTGGGCTACAAAGTGAATTCAAGGCCAGCCTGAACTGCATAGTGAAACCCTGTCTCAAAAAGGCAAAAAAAAAAAAAAATTTAAAAATATAAATACACTTTGAATGCTTGTAACAATGAGATGTATCCTCAAATGGTAGTGGTATAAACTTGCCCAGGATTTCTGAAAAATAACTGATAATATAGAATAAGACTCTTTAAATCTAATCAGACCAATAAAGTCTATTTAAGAAAAATTCCTAATGAAATATCTTAATGTCATCCTCATATTGTATGTTAGATCACTAGACTCATTCACCCTGTGTAGCTGCTACTTTGTATCCTAGGAGTTATACTTTCCATTTCCTATAGCCTCCCATTCCATAACCAGTTTGTTATGGTCTGTGTCTGGATGTCCCCCCAAAGCCTCATACAGTCATGGAGACAGACTTCTAGAATCTGTGGTTGATTCGTAGTCCAATGCTGGGATTATGAGTGTGAGTGCTACACCCACCCTGTGGGTGGCCTACACACAATACAAGGGACAGAAAGAGTCTTCTAAGTGCTCCTCCCTTGTCACTTTTGCTGTCTTTTGGCTGCTATAAACTGTTGCCCTCTGCCATGTGCCACTCTGCCTTGGAGCCAGCCAAGTAAGGACTGAAACCTCTACAAACTGTGAGCTGAAATAAACCTTTTCTCCTTTAACTTTGGGCGTCAGGTATTTTGTCTCAGCAATGAGAAAAGTAACTAAGACAATAATGCTAACACTAATTGAAAGAAAGCAGGAGTAATTCAACTAACTGTATGAATTAGTCACACCACACAAAGCAGGCTACAGAACAAGAAAATTTATCAGAGATAAGAGGGGTATTATGGAACGATAAAGGGTCCAATTCTCTGAGATCTAACAATCCTTCATGTGTATGTTCCTAATAGCAGAGCATAAAAAAATGCATGAGGCAAAATCTGATAGAACTGTAAGGAGAAATAGACAAGTGCATTATTACAGTTGGAGACTTCAGCAGCCCTTGATCAGAAACTGACAGATCCAGTAAGTAGAAAGTCACTAAGGATACAGGGGGACTGACAGTCCCATCAATCAACAGGATTTGATTGACATTTACAGAATACTTGATCCAACAACAACAGAACACACATGTCTCTCAGCTCAAATGGAATATTCATCAAAGTGGACCACACTGGGGCCAAGAAAACACATCTTAATGAATTTGAAAGAACAAACACCTCCATGTTATTCAGTCATTATGTTACACAAAATAATAGACACCATTAATCTGAAATGTATCTTGCTAGCCAAGGAAAATGGAGTTCATCCTTTTAAAAACAATGAATTAGACAATTTACTGTGAAATGGTGTTCCTGCTCCCTATTAAAAAACTGCAGAAAAACAATATGCTATATAGCATCTATGGAGGAATCTCCTTCTGAAGGTGGTGGCCATGGTTAATTCCCTGTTATCTTGTTTTGGAAACCTATATCATTATTTTGTTTGGTTGGATTTTGTTCCGTTTTATTTTGTTTGATTTATTGTATCTGACGCCATGGGCAGCTATTTTGAAGATAACAAGATATATTATGGTAGCCATTTTGGATTTACTATTATCTTGCTTTGAAGTCCTGTATTGCATTCATTGTTTTGTTTTTATTATTCTATTCTGTTTCTGTTTTGTTTGATTTTACTATGTCTGAAGGTATGGACAGCTATTTTGAAGACAACAAGAGGCATTACAGTAACCATTGCTGATTTCCTGTTACCTTGTTTTGAAATCCTGTGTCACTTACACTGTCTTGTTTTGATTGGCTTTATTCTGTTTTATTTCACCTGGGTTTTATTTTTCCTCTCTAAAATAAAATTTAAAACAAAACAAAAAAACTGCAGAGTCTATAAGCCTCAGGAAATGGTAACATTCAGTTGGATTTTTTTTGAGAACCAAAAGTGAAAAGTGGTCTGTATCTCTGCTGGTTTTCTGTTTTCCTTCCTTTGCACAAAGAGAATACATCCCAGCTCCTAAACAAATCAATTTCCCCATGATCCTCAGAACCCAAACCCCTCACACTTGCTCCTCTCTTCTGAGTCACCCAAAGTCTCCCCGCCCATGACTCAGCCTCAGCAGCACAAAAACACATCTAACAGCTGCTAACAGTTGCCAGATTTAGCAAACAAAAACACAGATGCCTAGGTAAACTTGCATTTCAGATAAACAACAAATCAAATTTTCCTGTGTGTGACCCATGCAACATTTGGGACATACTTAAAATTCCTTGTATATCTGAAATTCAAATTTGATTAGGTGTCCCATATCTGATCTGGCAAAACTGTCATTTATCCTACATCCCTACCTTCCAGTTACAACTCCATTTCTCTAGGTCTCTGCTTAACAAAACTTCCAGAAGAGTTGACTAAGTTCATTTTTCTCATTCTTCCAGTCTCATCCTCCTTCATACCCTCTCCATGTTAGCTCCTTCTCTAGCGCTCCACTGAAATTGCTCTTGTCAGGATCCTTGGGAACTCCCAGTCAATAGCTCTCCCTCCCCAGAGGTCCTGTTGGAGCAGGACCTCTGTCTTACACCTCAGCATGTTCCAAATCCTCAGTGTTTATGACAGTATCTATACATAGTCACTGCTCCATAGATATTTGTCTAATGAATGCATTCATGCACCAGTAATGTGAATGTTTAGTGAATTTATTTGCTGTTTCATGAAATTGTTCAGAATTGAGATTGTCTGTTCTTTCATACAAGTAGCATGTCCCACTCTTCTAATTGTAGAAGCACATGTAATAATCATTTGTAAGTACTTTTCCAAGATATATCAAACAGGCTCTCTTCCCACCTTCACTTTATGGCATAATCAACCATATCATGGTGGGGGAATGCAGTGTTTCCCACTGTGCTGACTCTGGGGAGAATTTCAGTCCCACACGACTGCAGATCCAGAAAGGTCCCATCTGTAGCTCCTTCTCCCTCCAGGTGTGAAGGTCCCTACTTCCCATCTCACAGGTTCATGAGTCTTGGCAAACAACTAGGAGGAGCTGGGCAGACTTGGAACCCAGATAGGCACTTCTTCAGCAACACACAAAACCAACAAACTTAGTGTTAATAGAGGGACCTCCTCCCCAGGGGATGTGAGGAAGATGACTTTACTGAGAATTTGTATGTTCTTTAAACTGGGCCAAGACCTACTTTCTATGAGGTGCTAGTTCTGTGTTCTGGAACACCATAAAGCACATTGACCCCTTTTCTCATGACAACACTGCAGATAGTTGAAGACCATTTCTCTCTTCCAAGCCTTTACTCCTTTTGGGAAATACCTGCTTTCCTGATTTCCATGCTCAGATGAAACACTTTCCAGTTACGTCTTTCTGGTGGCCCTTCTCTGTCTCTCTACCAAGTTCACAAGCATTTCTTTCAAAATGTGCACATAACCAGCTGAGGAGAAATCCATATATCTTCCACTGGGGCACTATATTTCTGTTCATAGAGTCTAAAGCTGGGCTGATCTTTTAAAAATCCCTAATACTCCTAAGGATCTCCAACATGTCCATTATTATCCTTTCTTATAAACTCTTGTTAGACCATATCCTCTTTATCCTATAGAGGGGTATTTGAACCTAGAGAAACTTTACAATTAATCAGAATAAAATCATCATCAATTCTTTGACCACGTGTTTTAGCTTTTCAACATCATAATATGCCATTCTAAAACTTTGAGCCATCTGAAATTCAGTAAGTAACTATGAATCCATTGATACAAAGAGCATACACATATTTACAACTTCTGAGGTCCAGGAATCAATGACCACCTAAAGTGAAATCTTAATTATCCTAAAAGAGGATGGGATGATGCCTGGGGAACTTTGTCAGAGGCCAAAGCCTACTTTCAGTCCTGAGAAATAACTGACACGCTACTCCTGGTTGGACCTCCATCTGGCCAGTGGGTGGGGAGAAAGAAGGACCAGTCTGGGCAGGAAACACCTAGTTGGCAGGCATTGATGGTCCCACAGTTAAGGAAAAGACACTGAGGCAGACATTTTTCATGAGGGTCCCTCCAAGGCAGTGCGTTTGCTGAAGTCTCAGTTTTGCCCAACATTAAAGCCAAAGGCTAGAAATTGAGCATCACTCTCTGGATCTAGCCTGCCTCCAAGCTGTCTCTGCCCCAAGCACTGAGATGCCTCATATAGTGTTGGCCAGTATCCCCATGGCATGCAGAATGGGGCACAAGACCTGGGGCTGTCACAGTACTGGTGTTGCTGTTGAGAGAGCAACATTCTCCTTCAGCAGTTCCTTCCCCAGGAAGCTCTCTGGCCCATTCTTTCCAGACCACACCTTCCAACCCCTCTGCGTCCCCATCCCCTTGTCTGCCCTGAAGCCAAATCAATAGCTTAATGTAAGGTCAATTACCAAGCAAGTCGTCTTGATCAGTCCTAGTCACAATACAAGATTAAACTGGCTGACATTTTTTTAAATTCACTAGAATTTTGATTCTGGTTATCTCTGGTAATAAAGTTTATTTCCTTCATTTCTGCTAATCTACATGTTGAGTGGGAAAGGCAGAACAAACAAGGTGAATATCAATGGCTAGGATTTGATGCTACGATTTAAATTTGGTTGTGTGTTTTACATGCTTTAAACTGTCTTCTAATTTATGAATCTGTCCCACCAGGAACCCAGAAAGAACAATACCTGAGCTCAAAACACACCTTGTGCTTGGGGGACTTTTTCTCACTCAGAACTGGATCCAGATCTTGTCTGCTTGTTTGGATTCTGCTAGACAGAATATCCCTGAGCTCTTCCGAAGCAGCCGCAGTGCAAAACTGCTGTTGGAAACTAAGACTGACACTCGTGTGCTGAACTACAGTAACCTCATTTTCAGCTTGGAAGCCCTTCCCTCTTTAACTTTTTGCAATAACATTTTCTTTAAAACTATCTTAGAGCTTTTCCACACCGAATGGAACAAGTTACAGACCTAAGGTAAATTTTCGCATCACAGAACCCAAATCCAAACACCAGCATACATACGTGTTGTTAGGACACAGAAGGAGATGTCCACGACTCTGTCTCTGTAAAGCAATACCACAGGGTAAGTTTCCCAGACAGGCTCAAGTTTTACCCTTCTGTAATGCTATACTTTGGCACCATTACAACCTAGTAACAGTTAACTACACAAACGCGATTTACTAGATTTGTGGTTATAATTTCTCCAGGATTTAACACTAGAGATATCAAACACACGTTTCCACTCCTACTTATTCCACAATGGGCAGAAGGATGGAGATCTGTGGACGATGACCATTACTAAATAAATAAGGAACAGTCCAACAATAAAGTTTCATTAATCATCTCACTCAGGACCAAAAGACCTCTCCTTCCTGTTTATCTTTCTTTTTTCTTCTTGTTTATCTTCTTTTCTTTCTACCTTAAGCTGTAATTTGTAGGTAGAGATAAGGAAAGAGAAGTAAGAGGGATATTTGTGGTTCAGATTTCTTCTGTTTTCAACTCAACAGTTCAGGCCAGGCAAGGCCTGACCTTTCTGCTAAGCCTCGCCTGCTTCTAGTGACTTCCTGCTCTTCTTGAACCTGTCCTTACTCAGAGCACATAAAATCTCAGAGGTAGTCAATTCTATCAGTTCTCACGGTGTTTTTGCTCTTTTGAATCTAAATCTGTATTAAAACATTTTATACACACACACACATACACACGTACATCTTTGTGCATGTGGGGTGCTGGGGATGGAATCCAGAGCCCTGGGTGTGCTACACAAGGGCTCTCCTACTGAGCGACACACACCTCCTGCCCAAGACAGACTAAAACTGTCACAGTGATTTCTTCAGCTAGGTCTAAATTATCGGAATGTATGATTATTATGTATATATGTATATTTTTAATTCCTTCATTTTTGTTTTGAAGATTTTTTATTTGGTCAAGTTTGCTTAAGTTTTCATAATATTCCGTTGTTTATTAGGGACTTTTAAAAATACTTTTAAACATTCAAAACATTCTTTTCATATGGTCTAGTTTTCCCACTTTTAGTTTCAAATGGTCCTTTTGGTTGACCTCTTTCTTTCCCCATGCTGGGGCCAGAACTGGGGCCTCACCTATGCTCAATTCGTGCTGTCCTGAGCTACACATTTCTGCCAGACCCGGAATCCTTAAGGGTGGCTCCACCACGTGGACCCGAGAAGGGCCGATCTACCGCTGTGGAGACACAGACAGGACAGAACTACAGTAGACCCTGTGGGCTTAAACCTGTACCACATTAGTTTCTTTTTATATTTTTAAGGAGTTTAGATTTAGAGAAAGTTTACAAAATAGTGCAAAGGTTTCTGTATACCATTCCTGCGGTTTACCCTACTGAAGGTTCAATAACCCTTCTACAAAACCGTTAACTTGATAGATTTTTTTGGCTCCCACTAGTCTTTTTCTGTTGCCGTCCTCCCTTGATTCCACATTTCGCTTACTTGTGTCCCCTGCGATCTGAGTTCCTTGTTCTTTTCAAAAGTTGCCCAGGGCTTCTCCTTTGCTTGGGTTTCATAAACAACTCCAGGTTTAGCCTATTACCTTTCAAGAGTGTATGGACTTTAATCTGCTCATTTGTCTTGCTAAATTGTAGAGTCCTAAGCTTTTAATTTCAAAATGAAATTGCTCTTCGTGTGTGCACTGGTTTGACTGGTGAGTAGCAGTAAAGCAGAAGAGAGAGTAGAGGGCGTGGCAGCGGTAATGTGAGTGAAAACATTTCTGCAAATCCCACGCTGAATGGGATACTTTCAATTTAATTCCTCAGCAAACAACCGTACTAAGTGTTCTCTCCAGGGACACAGTATGAGAGAACCGAAAGGTCACCTGATCCAACTCTTCAAGTTTTACAAATGAGGAAACTATCAAATTGCAAAGGAAATAAACAAAATATCACATTGACACCATTTCATAGCATTTATTGACATTTCCATTTAAAATGCTAAGAAAGCTGTAAAAATTGTAAACATGGAAACCAAACACTTGCATAAATTATTTCCAAAACTCTACAGCTCATTAGAAAACAGTGCAGCTAATTGGAGGGTAGAAACATAACCAACAAAGAGAAGGGCGGGTTCGATTACTAAATCATATACCCATACTGAGATTTAAGCGCCCGTTTGAGACCAGCAAACTATGATTGTCAAGTTCAGGTTGCAGGATTGATGCCGCAGACGGCTCCAATTTGCTCTGCACAGTTTCGTACATTAATCATCATCATCTAGGAAGGAGGGTGCAGGAAGAATCAGAAGAACACGACCTTGAAAAGGGGGGAGATGAGTCAGCACCCCAGCCAGAGCAGCTCTGTGGAGCAACCTCTCCTGTTAATGCTCCCGCAAGGCTTTGGGAGACGGCAAAGTCAGCCACGCCTTTCACTCCACCTTGAAACGAGTCCCTGGTGCTTAAAGCAACTGAGTCAGTGACCATATCTCAGTTCCTCCAGCACCTCCCTCTTCTCTCCCCACACTGCAGGAGGCACAGAACGGGGTGTCTGGCTTGAACTTGGCCCTGGGGAGACAAGTTATGAATACTTGAAATCTAATGGGCACGAGAAAAGACCACTCCAGGTAGTCTGGGAAGAAGGTTCTACATAATCAGGGACAGCAAGATTCAAATTATTCCAATTTTCAGTTCAGTCCTTTCGACCTTCTCACTCTTTCTTTAAATACAAAGTAGTCCCAAAGTAGAAAAACCTGGGGAAAGAAGGCAAAGCAAGGAGCCTGGATCATTACCTACCCTGTGGGACACTGGTTTGGACTAGGGTTCATCAGACAAAGATATTCATTGCTCTCTTGCTTTACCCACTGGTCCCTAACCACCTCATGCTCCCAAAGGCATTTAATATTCCCTCTCTACTTCAACGCTGCTGTGTGTATAGGATAAATTGTCAAGTGTACTGTTACACACACAAGCATGGGATTAGCACTGTACCATGACGGTTCAGCTTTCAAGTCTTTTTAATAGTGGACAAAGGTGTGCTAGTTTAAATATCAACAATCACCTCCAAAAATGTCAAAAGAAACCAGAAATGTGCAGACTCCTTGTTCATCGGGTGACAAGGGTAAGCCTGAACATTTCATGAGTGTTACAGCAGTGGCCCACAGATGCCCCTCTACTATTACAAGAAGAATGTAGTGTGTTAGATTCAATGTAAAAACAAAGTTCCATGGATTACGCTCAAGAAATGTGTTTGTGCTCAGGCGGCCCATGTGCAGGTTCAGGGATGGCCTTTCCTTGTGCTCCTGCCTGGGCCAAATGCGGAGGAGCAGGCTCTGGTGATGAAGTTTGGAGCCGTGCTCTGGAGGTAGAAATGACCTGCTGAACACCACTAGAGCTAAAGTTAATGTGAGACTTAAGACTGGGAAATGGGAAAGCCCCTGGCCCTGAGCCCAGAATCTCAACCAGCCTTCCTTCCTCACATCAAGTGTAGTCCCATCTAAGATCCCAGGAGAAAAGGCCAGGCAAGGCTCCCTTAATGATTAACTTGGGAAGCACAACCAAGCAGATCTGCGTCAGGGACAGCTCGCTTCATGGAGCACACGTGAAGGCATCATACAAATGGGGTAAACACTGGCCTTGCTTATGGGAAACGGGAGACTCATACAGGAGAGAATGACTTGTTTCAGCCCCAAGCCTTCCAAGCACACCTTCACCTCCAGTTTGTGTCACAGGTCTCATACCCTGAAAAATCCGACTGTCAAAAACACGCTGCTTACATCACATGCCACTAAGATCGACACACATTCTGAAATTAAATAAAGTCGGGAAGAAAACTTGTAGGTATCTGTGAAGAAGCCAAATGTATTTATTTGTAACCTGGTATGCTCCACACCTGCAGCAGGCCTTGGTACTCTCCTTTCTGTCCCCACGGTGGAGTTCTTCTGGGTAGATCTTTACTAGCCTGGTCACTCGTTGCAGCATTACTGCAGATGCTCCTCCCCACACTACTTCCTCCTCTGAAGCTCCCTGTGCGTCCCCACACCACAGCAGATCAGAGTCAAATTCATTCTTCAATGACAGCATACTCCAGTCTCCACATCCTCCCCCAAGCCCACTCTGGATTCACCCCAGGCCATCTCACCACAGGCCTGGGCAGCTCCCCTGTCTTCATCCAGGTGACTTCCGCAGTTCACTTCTCCACAGAACCCAGCACTTGCAGACATGCAACTTCCACAACTTCTTCTGAGTGCCCAATGCACTGTGTGCTTTGAATGAACGTTATGGATGTTTAAACTGTGTGTGTGTGTGTGTGTGTGTGTTTTAAATCAATTATCTTCAATCTTTCATACCCATCTGTAATATCTGAGTTAGAGTCTAAGATTTCAGAAGGCAGGGCTATATTTGTTGACCTGTTTGGTGCCAGACATACCAGCAAATCAGGAGCAGAAAGATGCTTGAGATGCTTTTTGAAAGTCATGGAAGAAAGAGAAGAGTTTAAAACAAAACAGGAATGAGGAAGATGAGTCACACCGGACTGTTTTGCTCAGGTTGCCTGCATGTGAACCCATTCACTGGTAGGTTACAGCATATCACACAGGCCATCCCAGGGCATTCACATAGAAAACATGCTACATTTTCACAGTGCTTTATGTTCTCTCCTGCAGGGATGCTTGCACACAGGATCACACCTGGTTCTCACAACCAACAATCCTGGGAGGCAGGCAGGGAAAGTCTGTACTTGAGGAAGAATGAGGTTCAGAGAAGGAACTTGACAGCGGATTAGTGACAAAGTAGACTTCGAGGTATCACTCGTCCAAAAAAATCTCCTCAAAAATGCCAACTCAAATTTACAGTTTGTTTTACCACTAGGACTTCTAAAACAGGAAAAAAAGAATAGACCTAAAATTTAACCTTTTTAGAGTGCTCCAATCAGTGGAAGTCCAAAGCTACACAGGACCTTTCTTTTAAGCAAAGCACACTGACTGTCTAGAGGCCCACTGAGCAAGCTGTGTCCCCCACAGCTAGTTCATTCCGAGTCTGGTGACTGGTCAACTTGCTGTGGGAGATGTCCGGAGGAAATAAGTGCAAATCAAGTGTGCTTTATTTTTTTTTTTCCAACCAACAGAGCACTGGTGAGCCCATGGGGGCCTGCGTGCACTGCTCCATTCACCAGCAGCAGTTTGTTATATGTTGTCTTTGGTCTTGACATCGGTTTAAAGGTGTATTGGTTCTGAGAATAAAAATACAGGTAGAGTCCCTTTATGGTAGTTGGAAAGGCATCAAAACTGCAGTCACAGTTATATCCTTTGCAGCAGAGACCCGTTTCTGCAACACGCAAAGGAGTAACCACTTTTAGGACACTCTGCGTGCAAAACACTTATGACACGGAGCAGAACCAGGAAAGACACGGCCATTTATTCCATCTGCTGTCACAGGATCTGAATTCATCGTTAGGGGTCCATCATAAGACTCTGTTTGGGTATGTGAAAGTCTTAATACCACATTCAGGAAACCTGATCTTTCTGAGTGACATAGAGAGGATCCTCCACTTGGGGAACAGTAACGTATTAAACCAAGAACAACAGTTAAGGAATTAAGCCTTGAAGAGGATCTTTTCTCCCATGCACGTTGACACCTGTGGATACAGCCTGACAGTAGCTGCTGGCTACACTTCAAATTCTCAGAATGGACTTTCCCTGGTCCTGAGATTTTATGTCTGTATCACAGGCCTGACCAGCATGATCCTGGAACCAATGACTACACTCTAGAAACCTGTTCTAACCATCTCCAGGTTCTTAAAATTTATTGCAGACATGCAGATTTTGGTTAGGCAGAATCCCAAATTTACTTCATTACCTGCTGTTTAACCAAAAGTATTAGTTCATCTGCTAAGAGAGGCCGCTAACAGGAATCTCTTCTGCACGCACGCACATTCTTTTGAATTTCACTTGGGTATTGGAATACGGAACACTGCTGTCTTTCTAATTATAATGTGGGAAGAAGGGAAATGATGAGTTCATGGGTACATTTTTGGTGAGGCAACCTACCTCTTCCTGGCCCAAAGTGCACAACACAGTTTTAACAGTCACTCAACAAAGTAATAACACAATAAATCAGGATGGGGGCAACTTTCCTTTCCTTTGTGTTCTTATGACAGAGGCTGAACTGGATTCAGTTCCAATTCCAGATCTTGCACATAGGGAATCTGATCACTAAGATGGATCTGTAACAACTGGATGGTCCTAGGACTTGTCAGAAACAATGTCTCCTTACCTAAGATTTCTCACTCAGCATGTTGTGTGAGCAAATCATCCACAAAGTGCAAGGATCTAAGAGTGAGGACCCCTGAAAGCCTCATTCTGTGGGACTGACCTTACTCATATGTGCTGAAGCGGGTTCCACTTGGAGTTGGACGTGCCCGATTAATAAACAGCAAATACAACTAAGAATGGAAATCTAAACATTGATATGTATTTTGATTAACCAAATAAATAGCTCCCCCACCTCCCCCAAATTTGGAAGTTGTTTTTCTTTTTTCCTAGAACAAAATGAAACCTCCAACATGTTCTTCCATCGTAAAAGCCAAAGTTGCATTTCACAGACAGAAAGCTGAAGGGGTTCTTGGAGCTTTAGCACCAGAAAAGGAGGAGGAAGAACGCGGCGATGGCTTCACCTGGAGTCATCAGGCTCTACAATCTACCATTTGGTTTCTCACTAGTAGCTTTCTTTAAAATTCCCCAACAATCTTAGTGTTCTTGTTGTTAATATTACTGTTAAAATAAGTTCCTACGGAGGAAGCAGGGAAATCAATCTGTTAACGAAACGTCTTCAAATCTCTCTTCTCGGGGAACAAAGCAGTGGGAGCATCACACACATCAATCTGAATCCCACAGAGAAGCTTGGTTCCTTTCTGCCCTACATCATCTACACATTTCAATCTTTTGCCTTTTAAAAGGAGACTTAGTAATTTTTGTTAGTTTAGGTTTGTGTTTCATTTTTGTGAAGTGCTGCTGGCTTTTGGCCAAAAATACGTACATTTCCATTGAACCCGAGTGGTCACCAAATGGCCAACCTAATAAAACTATCATGTGAGTTATGGCAACATCTAAAATTGCAACTTCTTCCCTTAGGTGGGCAGCGTGCCCGGAAGATGCTGCTCTTCTTACACACATCCGCTCAGCTGATTTCCTCTTGGTCTTGCTTCCACGGGAAGCGGATACCGGCAAACCTGGGTGGCGGGGTCGATCAGCTGTGGAAATTCTGCACGGCACTCTGTTTCTGGGAGAGCCGAAGCAGCTCCTCTCGGATCGCTTTGATGAGGGAAGCTGAGGAATGTCCCGGCTGGAGGTCTTCTGTGGAGCTGGTGGGGTAGCCCAGCCCAGGGCCCTGTAGCCCCCTGTGGGTTAGGTTCCCAGGAGGAGCCGAGGGCTCCCTGCCTGAAGTCCTTGGCACCTGAAACAGCGGTGAAGAAGAATACTCTTGATGTCCGAGCATGTGGGGCTGAAAAACATGGCAAACGTTACTGCACTTCCCATGTGAGGACCAGGGGGAAGATCAACTTCAAACCAGCACCTGGGCTTCCTCCACCCACCTCCACCTCCACCCCCACCCACTACCTCAGCCCCACCAGGACCCTGCTGCCAGGCCCCTGGACCGCTGGATGGAGAGCAAGTGGGGGCACACAGGAGCTAGCCTGGGGCTTCTGGCCCATCGGCAGAACAGGTTAAGCCTGGGAAGCCCAAGAGGAAAGGAGCAGAGAGGTCAGAGGTCCAGGAGACCAGCAGATGCGGGCAGAGGGGCCATTCAGAGCCCCTGCCTCTGCCCTGGGCCCCAGAATGCATGTGTGTGAATCACATTGGGACCACAGAATGACCTTGCACGTCAGCCATCTAATGCGATCTTTGTGTGTGTGTCTGTCCATCTCTCTGTCTACCATGTGCTTTCTAGAGCTCTCTCTCTCTCTCTCTCTCTCTTCTCTCTTTTTGGTACTGGGAATCAACTCACGACCTTGCACTTGCCAGGCAGGCGCTGTGCCACTGAGCTATATCCCTGGACCCCTAGCGCCTTCTCTTCAATGAGTCACCTGCACTATAGTACACAACAGTTCTTTGATATTTGCAAGATAAAATCCTCTATAGGTTTCATACAAATATTACATTTTTCAGTGATTTTGTTTTCCATATTTTTTCAGTGAGAAAAAAAAAAATCTCAGGTCAATGCATGCCATCAGTGTGTGGCCGGTAAATTAAATCTGTGTACTAAAAGAACAAATAACACTAACAGTAAGTTATCAGTGAAGAAAAAATGATTTCCAAAGCCCTGGGTTATTTATTTCTATATTTCACTTCTCCAAATTCCAGTAAAGAAACACTTCGAAGTGAACATCATTGGATTTGATGGGAAAACCTAAAAATACTTCATAAAACTAACCTGGGTACAACGAAGGCAGAAAAAGAAGTGTCAACAAATTCTAAGCCAATATTTAGATCATAAGTGTAGCAAATGTCTTTCAAGGGGAAACTGCATCCAAAGTTAAGTTTCTTCCACCGAGTGAAAGCATTTGGTCACAAGAGGAATTCACGTTGTGCTTGAGAAGGCATGGAAATGCAAAGAAAACAGGTGCACAACAATAAAGACAAATCTAAAAGCAGTATTTTAGCTTGTATTTTGCTTTTCACAGTATCCTCCAAGGGTATAAAATTCTCAAGAAAAACAGATGAGAGCACTTATAGAAATTCTGTGTCCATACTGAGTGACAAGAGGCCTCAAAAGGAAGACTTGTGTCTTCCAACACCCCACACCGAGTGCATGGTGCGAAACCATCCGTGGACGGTGGTCACAGTGGAAACAGCATCAATATGCCCAGATGAAGCCAAACGGTGAGAGCGTGAATATTTATAAAGAGATCACACCACAGATGAAGTCCAGATGTGATTCACCTTCAGGTTCAAATTCACTACTTAAAGACCTGAGATCGGCTTCATGAAAAATCATTTCTTTTCCCAAAGGGGAAGGAAATTTATCACATAAAACCTGCAAGCAAAAACACAGGTAAGGCAATAATAGCAAAGGAGAGGAAAGCTGTTTTGAAACATAGGTTTTAAAAACAGATTGTCAAAGCAACGAAATGCTCGGGGTGAAGCTGAACAAAGGGCCAAGCCCCAGATACTCACAGCCTCTCTCCGCCCTACTTCATCCTCCCCGTAAGCAGCCCAGCCTGGGCCCCCGAACTGGCCTCCTCCTCTCACGGCTGGGATTTCCACCGGCTGCGCCCCGATCCTGCTAGCGATTCCCACCTGTGTCAGGTGCTGGATCTGGGAGCCTGAAACGAACACAAGGCAGTGGGCTGGTCGGCATCTGCTGGTGAGGTAAGCTGCTGGGGACAACCTCATCGGCTCTGACCACGGCTCCTTCCAGCACGAGTTCAAACTGCAGCAAAACCACTCCAGATACAGCATTTACTTAATTATTTTGTTTGTAGTGCTGGTGACAGAACCCAGGGCCTTGAGCATACCCAGCAAGCGCGTGACTGCTGAGCTACACCTTTGGCCCTCAAAAGTGATCTTTAAGCATTTGTGAATAATACACTTATTTCCAAATGCTCCAAAGATCCTCAGATTCATCGGTGATGTTCAGGTTCCATGAGTTTGCAGGGCTCTCCATCTCCTACTCCCACTGTCTGCTTATCAACTTCAACTAACCACTACAATTTCAAAGCATTAGCTCCTCCGTGGTTTTATTTGGATACACGATGATATCCAAGGTCACAGAACATTATCCAGGCCTCTGCCCCAGCAAGTGCTATGTAAGCACTTGTCTATTACTGAAAATTCACGGCAGTCCTAATGCAGTTTGGCACCGTCTACTCGGATCTTCGGAGGGCTGTAACACATCCCAGGTGTGCTCACCAGCATTTCAGCAGTCTGATCAACTGCGAGGGGAGAAAGTGCATCTTTCAAGTTAAACCACACAGTGGTTGAAATCATAATCCAGTCATGACTTTGTATCTTGCTTTGGTCACTTCGCAATACAGCCACAGAATTCCCCCAATTGGACATGGAGCCCAGCAAACCTGGAGCCAACCCCAGCCCCGCCTGTGACAAGCCACACCATGTTCCTTACTTCGAGAGGAGAAAGTCATTTCAAGGATCAGACAATATGAAAGAGACTGAGTACCAATCACACAGCAACTGGTGAGTCTCAAATTCCTCTTTTCTGGATTTCTTCATTTTAAAAAGCAGCATAATTTATTCACTGATGTGCTTACACTGGGTGTCTAGGAGCTGACAATGCTTCCACTTTCTGAACAATTCTGGGATAAACATCTTGACTCACAGTTTTTCCCCAGTATTTTGGATTTGGAGATTAGTGGGGTCCTGTAGTTCCACAAGTAAAATTACTAGGTAAATGTTTCTGAGTCTTATGGCCAAATTGTTTTCCAATATTTAATGATTTGGACCACTGCTGAAAATAATGCAATAGTAATCACAATAATGGGATTGGAATACATTACTCAAAGTGTATGATATGCCAGAAGTATCTTGGGCACTTTACATCTGCTATTTTATTCAATCAGCAAAACAACTACAAGCAATGAATACTAATAACCCCCATCATATTGATGAGGAAACTATGAAAATTTTGCCACACCACATTCTTATGAAAATAATTTCATGATCATAATTGTGCCCCAGAGTTTTAATCTGTATTTCTTTAATTATTCTCAAGACTGGGCCTTTTTCCTAGCTTGCTTGTTTATAGGGCATATGTGCATACACATGCATGTATACATTTCTTCTGTGAATTTTTTCTTAGCATCGTTCGCTCGTTTGACTTTTGAGGTCTGCCCATTTGGCAATTTATATACGCCATTCTCTATCATAAAAATACCTCTGGGTCAGTGGTGTGTGGGGATGCACGCCTGGAACCCCAGCACCCTGGCAGGCTGAGAAAGGAGAGACTACAAGTTTACAGCCAGGCTGGGCAATTCAGCAATTTACTGAGACCCAGTCTCAAACACAAAGGGTTGGGGGTACAGCTCTTCAAAGATCAGGGGTTTAATCTCCAGGACTGAAAAGAAAGAGTTCTTGGCCAACATAGGCTGTAAATTTTCCCTAGGTGCTATTTGTTTTAAATTTATACATACTTGATAATTTTCTATAGTCAAAAATGTAATTGTACTAAATCTTAACACTTTACAATTTCACTTCTGATTAGAAAGTATCAGATATGGTAAATACCTCTTCAAATGCTCGACACATGATTTCTTTTTTTTTTTTTTTTTTTTGGCGGCACCAGGGATTGAACTCATGACCTTGCGCTTGCCGGGCAGGCACTTAGACCGCTGAGCTAGATCCCCAGCCCTGTTTTTGAGACAGGGTCTCACTATGCCGTTCAGGCTGGCCTTGAGCTCACTTTGTAGCCCAGGCTGGTCTCGAACTCACAACGATCCGCCTGTCTCAGCCTCCTGAGTGCTGGGATTACAGGTGTGAGCCACCACGCCCCATAATTTCTATGTTCATCTAGATAGTCTAATTAAAAATTAGTACATCTGAATTTTGTTTAGTGTTTATGCTATGCAGTAAAGTCTCAACACACAACAGCTAACAGGAGAAATGAGACTCCATGCAAAGCAAGCACCCAGAAATCTGAGAAAGCTGTAAGCAATCAGGACACACGATGTGCTTTGTGAGCGACCAGACATGCAAAATACAAGTTTCCTAGAAGACCATAATGAAATACAGCACCAATTACTGCAAATTTGGAATTGGCCTAAAGTAATTTCTTGATGACATTATATATT